>PNEQ01078362.1:0-10901 GCA_003012365.1 Medauroidea extradentata | reverse complement strand
TAGTTTACAAGCTACAGTCCAAATAGGTTTTATTTATACGTAGGTTGGCAAAAAGAAACAACTGTTGAATTATTTATCCATGATCATTCTCTTTTTTCGGGAGACTGTAACACTTTACTGCTTTACACGTCCTTAATTTTCGAATTTCATAAAATCCTGAATTTGATTTGTAGATATGTTCATAAGCTGCATTCCTATGAAAAAATCATCTCGATATCTCAACGGGTATAAGCGGTACAGATGATTATTTGAAAACACACTATATTTTTTTAACAACTTTCAAGGACGAACTTCAAAAAATTCTGAAACTAATTTTTAGATATTTACTTAAGCATCATTTTAAAGAAAAATTCACCTCACCATCTGAAATGGTTTAGAAGAAATCACGGATTAATAAAAAAACACATTTTACGGCTTTTCAGCCCCTTAATTTTTGAATGTCGCAAAATAAAAAAATTCGTAAATATGCATTTCTTTTGGCAATATCATGATGTTAAAAAAATTATGATAGCTTTCCCATTTAATGAGATATCAGGGATTCTTTGAAAACACATTTCCCCCCCTTAATTATCAAATTTCGAAAAATCCATTCTTAGTGGGTGCCTACGGGCCAAAGGGAAGCTTCCCTCAAAATTTTATGGTTCTAGGTCCAACGGTTTGGGCTATGGGTTAATGAGTGAGTGAGTGAATGTGTCAGTCAGGACACTTCATTTTATATATTAATATTACGTATACGACGTTATGCGTCAATTTCTGAGTGCGGTAAAATATGAAATTATTTCAATATGTTTATCAATCAAACAAAAACGTTAATACCAACAATGGGCTGAATATAAAGACATGCACAATTCACGTCATTTTCTGCTTACAGACCAAACTCCAAACGGCTGTATTCTAGTTCTACATCTCCCGTTGGTCTAAAACGTCGTGGCCTGCCGCGGGGAATGCTTGTGTACAATAAGTAGGGATCCTGTTTTTTCGCGAAAAGAATTTTGCCCCAATTCTTATTCATGGTTATTGACAGCATGTCTGTGTGAAGAGCCGTATCTCATTTGACTGAGCCAATTACAAAAACTTTCCTGCAACACCACATGTCTGTGATTTGCCGGTAGAATCCCAAGGCTCGCGACTGTTAAAATATCCAATAACTGACCACGCAGCAGAACTGCAGATATGCACGTAAGGCACGGAAACAAAGTGAGGCAAAATTATTTCCGCGAAAAACAAGGGTCCCTACCAATTAGTTATGGGGTAGAGTTTCCAACCTACTGTAAAGTAAAACACGCACGTATATGAAATCACATATAGGCTCATATCAATGAACTCACAGATTGTGGACCAAATAAAAGCGCGATTTTAAAGCTAGAAATTACTAGAAAGAAAAAAAAGTTAGGTTTTGAAAAGTACTTACTTAATCGTGAACAGCTTGTATTAACCTTGATGCAGGTTAACACGAACACGACTGGCATTTTTTCTTACAGTTTAGTAATAAGACAATTAACACATGTTTTCAAAATTTTTGTTTAACAACAGATTTGAGTTTAAAAAATTTTTCTCTCAGAGGTAGTTTTCGCATTATTCCTTTCAAACCTCGGGGGGAAAATTGTACTAAAGATAGTTACATAAGGGTTACTTGGGTATCTTTTACTTAGCACGAGAGGGACGTGAAGAGAGTTGCCATTCAGAGGCAGCGGCCTGGGTATTCTTTATGCATACAGGCGGGGAACGGACTATGACGTGCGGCAAATGGCAGAGATTTTTTTTTAAGAATGAAAGAAGGGGGAGAAATTCGTAAGGAAGTGCGCGACTCGGCTGTGCCCACGTTCCGGAGCGAAGGACGGCAGAGCGCTCTAGGGAGCGGCGTGGGTACTTCTTGGTCTCCGCTATCCTCTAGGGGAAGGGAGAGAGGGAAGGTTGTCGAGGAGGGGAAAGTAGGGGGTGGAGAAGGAGCGACTACCCGCACGGAATGTCAACCGCACGCTTCTCTCTGTGTCGTGGGATAGTGCGGGCAGAAAGAGCTTAGGAATACGGGCGCAGGTGAAGTGCGACAAGGGCACAAGTCCACCTTCTAGGTTATGTACGTGCATCCGTCTACTCCTAGGGGCTCCAAGGCGACGTGTAAGATGTGCCATTGTAACTTATCATGTGTCCCTCGAAATATTTTTTGCGAAACTATCGAGCATGCATCCAACACTTTGATCCGTGGAAAATAACCACCCCCAACCCCTTCCTCGTTTCAGAGGAATGTTATTTGGTATGTTCAAGGCATTATGGGCATTAATTTTTTTTCTCAAGCACTCAAACATAGCTATATTAAGTCTATCCTTAAGGCGGCCGCCTACCCCACGCTTCAAGTGAGTCGCAGCGTGTTCGTAAACAGTTTTTTCTACGAAAATATTCCACATGTGCCCATTGTACCAACTTACGGAAGGAAAAAAAACGTCAGAAAAGGTCGGAACCTTATTGACAAGACGCCACACTCACTAAATACTATGTTTCTGAGCCCTCCAACATGGCTAAAAACTGCCTTTTCAGATTTCCATACTTCAAAATGTATTAACCGGATGTATGTTAAACTCAGATTGCTACCTGCACTTAACTTAGTTGTAGTCATTCCACCAATAAAATTATATGGTCACCACTTAGTGTCCCATAGTAAAAACCGTTCGGCGGGAACATTGCACGTTAGTTCAGAGCTTGGCTCGTTGAGGCGATGCGGCATTTGATGCGCGCTCCAAGGTCGACCTTACTGCTCCGTCGCTTTTGGGACTCTCACGCACGGGTAGACGGCACCCTTAACCCTAGTTTACACCAACGATAACATTGCTAATAACATGCGGTTTCAACGAAGTTATTAACAATGTTGTAAAAATTCTTGAAAATTGTTGACAACTTCATGTTATCAACATTGTTGCCAAAATTCTGTTATTAACTTTGTTAATATTCATAAACATGTTAATAACGTTTTTTATCAAAATTTTGCTGAAAACATTTGCTAGCAACAAAAGTTATGAATTTTAGAAACATGTTAATAACTGTCACCAACACATGTTGATAACATTATTTTCCCGCGCCATTCTAAGGCGGTTTAGATCAAAGGTTGATGGTAAAAAATGTTACTAGCAACGTTATCAGCAACATTGCAGGCATTTTTGTCATTAACATTGTTATTAACTTCCGTTCATCATTATCATAAGTTTGTTAGTAACATTGGTGTTTTCAGCAATGTTAATAACACATTTGCTATCAACATTGCTATAAAATAGTGTACCATAGCTTAAAATTTGTTTATAACATTTTGTAACTAATATTTTGTTGAGATTTTCAAATATTTGTTGCAATGGGAGTTTACAATTAGAATTTATTGGTTTGTGGATATACGCCATTACTCATGTTTAGTTGACCAAACTTGTATTGAAAGACAACGTGACAAAGTACAAAAAACTCACAAAAATCACAGAAAGCAGCAGACAACGATCCCAGAGGAATTCCGTCAGATTTATATATATATATATATATATATATATTATATTATATATGTGGTGTGTGTGTGTGCGTGTGCGTGTGCGTGTGTGCGTGCGCGCGCGTGTGTGTGTGTGCTCAGTTCTCATACGTCCACACCTCGCCACTGGAAGGAACATCGAAATAATCTGAAATAAAAAAATTACGAATACTAGAGGGAAAATAAAAAAAATGAAACTTTGTTGAGCTACGTTAAGGTGGACGCATGGGTGAAAGAAATTGCGCTTTTGAAGGCTAGAAATTCGGAAGTAGTAAGGATGAGACAGCACGCGCATTGCGTTTTGCCCTAGCCCTTAGGGGCAAGTCACTGAACTGTTGTGCTGTCTCTTCGCTGACAACTGGCCTGAATCATATTTTAAGTGGTGACCCTACAGATTTATGAAGTATTATTTAAGTTGAAAGTGTATTGCACCATGGCCGTCTTTAGTGGAAGGCCGGAGTCTTGAATGTGGCAACGCTTCATGGGAGTCTGCTGCCTGTCACTACTTCTTGACTGTCCTAGTTTCTGTAATGTGTCTAGATGCAGCTTTAGTGGCGTGTACACAGACTAGGGCTACCAATGAGCGACCGGCAGTAGGCCTCTGATGCAGTGTTGCCACATTCAATACTCCGGCCTTCCACTAAAGACGGCCATGATTGTACACGTCTATACCTTTTTAAATATTCGGCACCAACTCTCATTTTCGCCATTTTCAACCACTAGAAAATATTATTTAATAAGTTGTGGTGAACTTAAAATGGGTAAACACACGTGTAACGTTGATATTACTGAGCGGACGTCACTGATGTGCGATGTGTAGTTTTCGAATAATCTGGTAACGACCAAAGCTTTGTACATCGATTGGCGACCCAGGCAGACTGCCACCTTAAGGGTGCGGCTACCGCAATTTTCATCACCATTTTTAAATTTTTTTGTACCAGATATTTTATCTTATTTTAGACACAAAATGTGACTAAATTTGGCTCTTATGAAATTTTTTCGTGTCTCATAGTTTTTGCATAATGGCTTGTTAAAGTTATATTTTTCATGTTCCCATTTTAAGGACTACACTAAAACCAACTGATATACCAAACTCAAAAAAATCACAGTGGATAAAGACATTGCAGGCAACGATGTAATGCTCATAAAAATAAAAAATAAAAATTATTTGTATGTTAAAAATATATATTGAATTTTTTATATTTTTATTTTTCAGTTTCAGCATTTTTTAAATGCAAATAATTTTATTATTTGTTTTTAATAGCATGTCATTGTAGTCTGTAATGCCTTTATCCACTGTGATTTTTTTTAGTCTAGTATGTCAGTCGGTTTTAGTGTAGTCCTTAAAACGGAAACATGCAAATTTTGACTTTAACAAGCTATTGCGAGCTAAACTATGAGAGATAAGATAATTTCACAAGAGTGAAATTTAGTCTCATTTTGTGTCTAAAATATGGGAAAAAAATGTTTGGTACAAATTAAAAATAAAAACATGGTGATGAAATTTGCGGTAGCCGCGCCCTTATAAGCAGCCAGTAAAAACGAACGTTATTCACTCATAATACAATATCCAAACAAATTGTATCAACTTAATGAAATATGGTTTAAGGAAAACAGCAGTGAAGGGAATACTGGAAGTAATGTTTTAAAGATATAATGTCGCCGCAGTTGAAATTATAGAATGACAATCAACGGACGATTTAATCTCTTATAGTTTTCCCGTCACAGACGTAAGTTTGCATCTGCTCTTCACATACCTCGCGGTCCCTACACTAAATATCTCACCTTCAACTGGCAAGTCTGCCGAGAGCTGTCCAACTTGTGCGAGTTCTGAGAGTTTCAGAAACAGTAACGGCTGGAAGAAAGTCAGGAGGGAAGGATGAAAACTGTAATTTTTAAAAACAAAAGATCTGAGGAAATCTGAAAAGTGGAAAGCAAAACTACAGCACTACAACTTTAAGAGCAATTGTTACTGATGAGCAAAGAAGACAAACCCTAACAAATTATTATTTCTTTTAAAGAATTTTGTAATGAATCACGGATCTGCAGTAGATAAATACAATACATGTTTGAAGAGATAATTGCTCAATTATAGCCTCTTTTAAAATAAATACTATAGAAATTGATTAAAGTGTCTAAATCTTACTGAGAAAATTATTCATTTGAGATCCGTCCAAGAAGAAATGTTAATAGCCTATATGACTGAGACTCGGGTCGATTACGATATGATTTTGAAATATTCATTACAATTTTATGCCAACAAATAAATGAGCACTCAAAATAAAAATTTGATTACAAGAAAAAGCATCTTAAAAAATACGCAGTTTGACTGACATATACATGCAAGTATTATTTGGTTGATTAAAAAAATGCATATAAATGGATAAATAAATAATATCTGTAACAAATTATAATTTTCATAAATATTATGTTCGTATTAACTCCAGATATAACTGTTGTTTTCACAAAACAATATTTTTATTGTACTTAATTATCCCTTGGGGTGTTTTAGAAAACACATATCTTTAAAAGTAAAATTTTCTACGGGTTCAACAATTCTGTATCATTCTGTTATTCATTATGTTATTTTCAGCACGTCAAAGTTAATTTCTGCTAATTTTAGTATAAGATGTAAGTCATAGTTCCATTTCATTACTAAATAAAATTTTCATAAACAAATTAAAATTTCGTAATAATAACGTAATGGACTAGACAAAATTAAGTGTGTATTAATAAGAAACACGAGAGATTTCAATCTGGTCGTGTGTGATTTCAAGTCAAACATAAGAAATAATATCTGAAGATTGAAAATTACGAAGTTTAAATTTTGCATAAGCAATTTCAGAACTGCATGTTGGCCAATGATTCGGCTGGTGTGTTCATACTCACAGTAATGTAAATAATTTCCTTTATAAAGTCCGCAAGTGGTATAATATGAAATTACGTGTTTCAAGTAATATAATTATGCTCGATTTTCGAAACCTCAGTTGCCAGACATGAGAAAAATTATCTTTGAATTAGTCTAATCGTAATATATAAGGCCTATCAATATACTTATTTTCAATTAAGTATTTTTGAATCACTTTTTTCATGTTTTAACTCTTCAAAACCTCTGCGCGAGTGGTTTATGGAAGTTAAAATTAGTTCAAAAATCAAAACGCAAATATTTTTGAATTTCGGTTACTATAGAGTTCTAGATATCAACGTACATAAAATTATAAAAACTACTTTTTTTCATTTTTTTGTGGAGTTTGTGGTGTCAATCCCTTATTTTTCTAAATACCGTTTTAAAGTTTTTTACTCGAAAGCAAAGCGTACTACCGCCCAGTGATAAATAAATAAACGTCCGCTAATAGAATGTATACTCGGCATAAAAGTCCCATCGAATTATGATGAGTAGTTTAGATTTTAGGCTATTTCAGTCGATCGCTCGACGTCTTGCCTTCCCATACTGTTTAAGTATGCTAATTTTAAAATCGTTCTTCTGCTCATCAGTAAACGTGCAAAAACTATCCCACCATTTTCTCTTTTATCTATGTAATGATATACCACTCTGCTGGGTTAGAGTTAGAGCTCCTGGCTGGTGAGTCAAGGGTCACGAGTTAGATTCCCGGTCAGGTAGGTCAATGTTTACAGTTGTCTCTTTGGGTTCAGGACTGGGTATAATGTTATCCACTCATCACCATACTGTGGAAGACAATGGCAAACCACCACAGAATCACCACGTCTAGTCAGCCTCGGAGGACGTCGTGGTTTCCATCAGCCGACGCCCCTCTGTGGTTCTAAACACTGCCTTCGAACACAGCATACATCATTACATATTATACTAGCAGACCCCGCGGCTTTGCTCGCGAGTATTATTCATAACTGACACTATTTACTTTAATTAAAAAAAAAACCTCTTTGTACACCATATTCGTACTTCAGTCATCAAGTGTTAGAATGACAAAGCTGCAAGTTGAGCTAACTCTGCAGCAGAATAAGTAGCTATAGCTGTCCACGCGAAAATCAGCCTTTTCCTGCCACTAAAAGCGACTTCACCGGGGCCTTATTTATATCACTGCAAAGTAGACGTTGTGGGGTCGATATAGACTCTTAAATGTAAGACGTTAAACGAACGAAAAACTTGTGATTTATCCTGTGCCTAACCATTGATGACGGTGCCCTCCGTTACATATTTTCAACATATTTACTTGAAGTTTAATGCCATTAGAAAGTTTTGGTGGGAAAAGGTTTCGCGGAAACGAATTTGGTGCCCCAACCTTAGGATTAGTCAGATAATATTTTATGTGAGCTGGTGTTGTCGAGGGTCCTAAGTGGAAAGTGAGCTGCATAATAAAAACGATTAGCGGTTATGAACGGCATATCAAACGGAGGTACTCCTGTAGAGGGATATTGCGAGTTTTAATGTTCAGATATGATGTAATAACGAGCATTATGTGCATGATAATAATACATCGGCTTCAACTTTTGTCGATAATGATGGTTAGGCGGTTGTGCAACCCACGCGTCATGTCTTCGTCATACGTTTCCAAAGTGGAGGCGACTTTACGACCCCGGGCTTGAAGAGCGTCGGACATGAAATACCGTATGACGCGCGAGGAGATGTATAGTAGAATAAAGGGGGAGGAAAGGAGTACAGAGAAGATAGGCTGGAGAATTGCGGTGGGGGGAGGGGCAGGGAAAGAAGTTTTACGGAGTCGGGTGGCTCGGGTCACGACATTCGAAACGATCCATAATTGATATATTAACCCCCTGCCACTCTCCTTCAACATTTCTCTTGAAATTCTGCGAGGCCGTAGCTGTCTTGGTGAACGTATTTTGCACTTTCGAGGCCTGGACGTGGAAGCGATAAGGACGAACCAACACGCGAATCACGCCTGACCCTATCTAACCTCTAGCCGCAAGTAAGTGGAACTATCGTGCTGTCTTCTCGTCGACAACTCACCTTATAGGCACTTATGAAAATTTACTCCGTGGAGTAGGGTAAGTTATCTGTCACGCGGCCGTGCATTTTTCGATCAGCATAATTTGATAACCCCTGCAAGGTTTTAAAATGACAGGAATCCAAAAATAAGCCCACATATTATCCACATGATACATATTTTACTAAATGTTACATCCCCAGTACATTATTTACACGTATTACGTTTATATTTAAATATATTATTAGTTTTAGTACTTAACCGAAAGTCAGTCAGTTAAAATTTCCCGGATGGGGTCGGTCCCCGGATTTTCGCATGTGGGAATCGTGCCGAACGATGCCGTTGGTCGGCGGGTTTTCTCGGGGATCTCCCGTTTCCCCCGCCCCTTCATTCCGGCGCTGCTCCGTACTCACCTCGTGTCACCCCTCACCAGCGCTAAAGACTTCGATGTAAAGCGCTGACCAAATATATATATATATATATATATATATATATATATATATATATATATATATAAAATCAGTTAAAATTTCGAACACACACATAAACCTGCCTGGTGTAATATTCCATACAAAAAAAAACTAAAAGTTTGGCTGCCCTACAATGCACTAGTAAATTTTCATAAGCGCCTTATGAGACATTGAGTGGTGACCCTATCATTTTATGACGTAATAATAAAAACAAATATGTATTCTTCACGCCTATACTTTTTAAAATATTTACGTGGCAAGGTTTTCATACCTAAATAAAGACCACAAAACATTCATGTTTGCCTTTTTCAGCCGCTAGAAAATATACTTTAATTAGTAATGGTGAACTTGAAATAGGTATACACACGTGTAACATTGTTGAAATGTTATTCCTAATCAGACTTCACTCATGCGCAATGAACAGTTTTCGAATAATTTGGTAACGGACGAAACTATACTGGTTCCTGAGGTAAAATGTAACCCCGAACACGCTGCATGCCAAACAGGCGCCCACCTTATGGATGCTCAATATGAAAAATTCATAGTTTTTTATTTGTACGACATATTCTAAGTTTTGTATATGTTACTATAACAACAGTATCCTCGTACGAAAACTTCTTGTATTTTCACAACGAAACATTCAAGTAAAAATTTGCACGTTACCACAGCAAACACCCAACAAAGACCAGCAAACTTACTGAAATTACATTATTTATACTGAACTAAGAAGTTATGAGATATTTGCATAAAGTTATAAAAGCGTGCATCTTAAGAAACTGCTGAAAATAAACAACTTATCCTTCATTTTCAGCAATTTTTTAAAAAATTAAAACATATATCGTTGAATGTTTTGTAACTTTTAGCAAATGACACATATTTTAACATCAAAATATATGTATATTTTTTTTTTCAGCATGTGAGTTGGTGTCTTAATTGGAAATACACTGCTACAAAATGCAAATTTTGTCTATGGCATGTCGTTTTTGGGAATGCTATAAACATTCTAAAATTAGTTCATATGTTTACAATATATAAAATATTAAGAACTATTTAAACTTGCACTACCTTAAGGGTGTCACGTACCACGCTATTCAAATGCGTTGCAGTGTGTTAGCAAACACGGTTTTAAGGTAACTTATTAAATTCACTTCCATGCGAGTAGCCGAAAGGAAGACGGCACCACGACTTTTGAGCGCACGTCGCGTAGAGGCTATTAAGCTATTGGCGGGTGTGCAGTTGTCAGCATTAGAGCCAGCGAGTTCCAAGACTGCTAGATATGTTCGCCTATTGATAGAACCCACGATTTTCCGCGAATAGAATTCTGCAAAAGTTTTTTTTTTCAATGCCTTATGTGCACATATGCAGCCCTGCTTCATGGTTACTGGCAGAATTTATTATTACTAGGGACCTGAAAAATTCGCGTTTTCTTTAAGGCACATGCTAGAACTCCACCAACTGTAAGTTCGTGCACTTTCACAATTGTTCCTTTTCTTATTCGACACATCGTGTAAGTCGCTGAGCCAATAATATAAACGTAACTAAACGCAGGCCCATCTCACAGTGTCAACGAGCAGCTAATGAACGGCTGCTGTTTGCTTGAGTGCATATATATTCTTGAAGACTAGCCTATAAATCAGCGAATCCGTGAATTCTTCCGGGCTCTAATTATTGCACAGACGTGTCTCATTTGACTGTGCCAAGAGGAACAAGGTTACTGCGACACCACACGTTTGTGATTGACGGGTAGAACCCTAGACGCTGAGAGTTATAAACAGCCAATCACTGACCATGAAGCAGGGCTGCATACGTGCACATAAGGCACTGGAACAAAGTGGGGCAAAATTCTTTTCGCGAAAAGTTCATGTTTCTAGCTATACCTATTGATACCCGTAATACGAGAATTGTGGTACCGCGCACTAAGATAGTTTTATTCTGGTACGTGAATTAGTTATCTAATAGACAGTTTGTAAGCGTGTCCAAAATGTTGTATTAAACTGTCTGAAC
>PNEQ01078361.1:0-46491 GCA_003012365.1 Medauroidea extradentata | reverse complement strand
TCGCGCCCTGTCGCACAGCTTTTCCCAGTACCCTACTCTATTTGTACTGGTTTTTCTGTGCCCTTATCTATCTCATGCTCTCTACGGGGGTGAGTGCATGGCCACAATCGCAGCCATGTCTCCAGACAACCCTGCTCAGCCCATGAGGCTCGCGACCTCCTAATACCTGCACGTTACCTAAGGCGTATAAGGCTTAGCCTTGAGACGCAACTCAATCCCTCCTTGCGATATAACTAGTTACTAATGCATGCCGGAGTACCCATAGACTGAGACGGGGTACACGCTGGCGTAGCGGGATTTGGAGGCTCGCCAGATAACTGAAAAAAAAATTGGCATCGTCAGAGATCCGCACCCCGCCATCCTCGGCGGGGAATAAACCTCTCTCAGTGAAGTTTCCTTAGTTTCATTTTGGTTTCTCCGTTCCTAGTTCCTCCAGGGTCTTGCTCCCTTCTGGGCAGCGGCTCAACCTGTTACCTCTGTGGGTCTTGCTCCCATTCGGGCAGCGGCTCGGATACCCCTCCTGTGAGTCTTGCTCCCTGCTGGGCAGCGGCTTATTATATCATTCCCGACTGGGTCTTGCTCCCGCCAGGGCAGCGGCTCGTCACACCCTTGCCAATTGGGTCTTGCTCCCTGCTGGGCAGCGGCTTATTATATCATTCCCGACTGGGTCTTGCTCCCGCCAGGGCAGCGGCTCGTCACACCCTTGCCAATTGGGTCTTGCTCCCGCCAGGGCAGCGGCTCAACCCCACACGCCCCCCCTCTATCATCCTATTCCCGACGACGGACACGTCACACAAGTAAACTCTCCTGCGAGTCATATTTGGCTGCATCGATGGCTAATGCGTAGCAAACAGAATGAAATGCATAAAACCTGTTCCGTATAGTAAAACCTTTATTTAATGCAGGTATATAGTAACGAGCATTTAATCGCCTACACGAATTATTCAACTTATACGTATTTTGGAAATACATTTTTCTGCTTAGGCTCGTGTTTACATTTATAATCAGCTGATTCTGCCACAGAATAAAATATGCACCATAGATTAAGCAGTGTTAGATATAGACATTCGGAAGAAAATCAGAGGCGCAAACATACAAAACGTAAAAGTTTTCTTGTTTTCGCAGTAAAAATGGAAATTTATTGTAAAACAGGATAGCCAACTGCTTTTTACCGTCGAAGCAAAACTTCTGACGTCACTTTCTTCGACGAAAAGCTTGGCGCTGAAGGAAACTATAACGTCTGAACTCAAAATCCACCCACTTTATCCCATTGCTAAATTTATAAAGTAAATAAATATTGCTGGAGCCTTTTCTTAAATTTGTGAGAGAAGAAAATATTTCATAAATTTATAAAAAAAATATGTTTTGATAAGTTGTTTATCTTAGCGGAAAGGAAGGGGGCGGAGTTTAGTCCGACCGCCCTTATATCAGCGCCAATAAAACACAATGGGCCTTATTCATAGTCGTGAGATAGTTCCGAGATGATCCTGAGATCATCTTGTGCCAGTTAGTCCAGGGTTGGTCCTATAGTCCGGACCAAGTGTTACCTTATTCATAAACGCCAAGTAACGTCGGACTAGATATAGTCCGCGTCTATGAATAAGACAAAAAATTAGTCCGACGATAATCCCGCACAAGTCCGGGTCAAAAACGACTATGAATAAGCCCCAATACTCTCGGTAACTTAGTGAACTACAGCCAAACAACAAGGGGGTCAAGTTTCCAGGCGAGTGTCCAGACCTGTTCTTCTACGGCCGTGGTCGTACATAATCGCTCGAGGAAAGTGAAACGCTATCTCGGAAGTGAACGGAAAGCAAATTGCTTCGTTAGTCGACTTTGCGTCGGTGGTACATAATAAGCCCGCTGGTAATTTTTGTATACACTTGACTTTTCAAAAAAAAAGTTTAGGATGTCTGGGAAACAATTCTACCATACCTACTTTCTTAGCGCTCCTATATTAAAGTTTGGCAAATTTACATACTATTTTTTTTAGAGTGATGCTTTTTCCTGCAATGTTCCGACCACTTGTTCTGTCTTACTATTCCATAACACAATAGTTCTAAACACCTGTATTAAAAATTTTTTGCCATTTTGATATGGATAATTTCGCAAAAAAAAAAAACACGGCACTGCTAACTCTCCTTGAAATATTAAAATACTATTTTGAGTTTTAATTTTCTTGTGGCGATGCATATTTTTCCAATAATCGACATTCACGCTCACACGAACTGTACGTGACTGGCAGAAACCATCCTAGACATGCGTGCGGACTTGAGACAGTGCTGGCCATTTATTGTCAAACAAGGGTTTGGCAATAACTTGGCCACATTCCTCGCAGAGAGAGAGAGAGAGAGCGAGAGAATAAGATAGAGTCTGCTCGCCTTTGTATAGGTACTGATAGACAGATGCACGTCACTCGAGCAGGCGCACCGGAGCGAAATTTTGTGGGGAGAAGGGGGGGCGGCGGCAAAGACTCATGTATTTTGCGAATATGCACATACCCCAAAATAATGGGGTGCGGATGTCCTTCCCCGGAAAACTTTGAATTTTAAAGTACAAAATTGTGCAATGTCGATGTTTCCAAACAGAAATATTGAGTATAAAGCAGCAGTCACAACAAAAAAAAAAATTTCAAATAAAGTTGAAAATGTATTACATATACCCTAAAATTGTGTGGTGGGGGGGACACATACTTTGCCTCCCACACAAATATGTTGAGGCTAGGAGGGCAACCACCAGCTCCGGGGTTACTGCACGTGGCTACTTAGTGCCTCTCCTTTCTCCCAAAAACCAAAATCATCCCCACCCACAATTTACACCCTCTCTTCCTCAATGATAGGCAACAGCCCCCCCCTGCCCCCCCGGCCAAGGGCAAAAGAGGAATAGCAAATACTTCCCAACAACCCCATGTATAATAATCCCTTTGAACTTATAATTTTTAAAATCATTTTTCAGTTTCCTCCTCCCTTCTAAATACCTATGACGCAACCTGCGTCATAAACCCCCGCTGTGGGCACCCCTGGTTATAGTGTTACTCTGAATGACAACAAGCACAATATGCCATGCTTAATATTAACAGGAATTTATCATTTATCGCATTGAAAATTAAATACGAGTGCTATTGATAACATATAAACAAAGTATATATCTAGAAACCAATTTTCGTCAGCTGTAAAAAAGGTATTCTACTCTGAAACTATCGTAGGATAGCCATTTAGATGCACGGCAATTTGAACATCGCGCCGAGATATGCACACCGAGCCGCTTAGGCAGTGCTAGTGTCAATGTCGCAGTCATCGGCAATGTTAAAGTATAGGCCGTGTACGATATTATCCTCTACTGTATTTGGTGAAACAATGTGGCATAGTGCCAGTGTTATGTTAATCAGAGCTGTAATTTTGTAAATAAGTGGCGTATAAATCAGTAATTGTAAAATCAGTGTTCAGAGGAATTTTATGACCAGTGAAGAATTGTACATTGCTATTGTGAACGTGTAAAACATTAACGTTTAATAAACCAGTGAAACCTACTGTGGTGGTATTTGAACCCCTTATTTCCACATACAAAATGTTTTCAGACTGTCTACTCAAACAACCACAGCATCACGTGCGGTAGAGAGAGAACTCTCATCTCAGGGTATGTCATAGGTACGAAGGCGTGCAAGAGCACGGAAATTAAATAAATCAAATTTCATATGAATGGCACATTTACTTCGGCACGAAGTCACTTGGCATTACAAGCAAACAAAAACAAAACACACTCCACCGGTGGGCTACTTACTAACAGATATATTACAACGTAGGCCATTTGCAAGAGTTACAAATAAATGAGTTCCTTCAGGCCCGCGTACATCACGCCCAAAAGCCTCAGTAAACTTGTACCCAAAATTACTGCGCCAATCAAATAATTACCATGAATTTGTGGATGTTTGATTACACTGATGTTGAATAGCCTTGTTTCATAATCTGTGAGGAAATTGACACGTAAGTTAACGATACATTTACCATTGCTAAATATATTACTAAGATAAAAACAATTTACAGTATTTCTCGGAAAATAAGCCATTGTTTAAACCAATGTCTCACATTCCCAAGGGCTTTCTTCACCTTCCTGTGTGCCCCAAGAGCTGTTACAGTAACGACTAAAAAGCTTTATGTTGTTTCCAAGTTAGTTATTAATCTCATATTATGCCTCGCAACCCCACATTTACTATTCCTCGACTTATAGAATCTACGTTTATGTGCATTTTCATAAGACTATGCAGATTGTCAGCAATATTATCAGCACAAATTGAAAGCGGCCATGATTGAACTGTGCGATGTCAGACTACGTGCCCCATTTGAAGTTATTTTCAGCAACTAATGAGAGGGCTGGAAAGTAATGAACCAAATTTACGTACGTGACTTAAGGTAATGTTTAGTGCCCATGTAACATAGTTAATGTTACTTTGTATTTAAACGTGTATTTCATCGTTTTATATTTTGTAATAGGTTTTGGCAGGCAAGTTGAAAAGTGTGCAGACGCTGCTGGTATCGCTGAGTTGAGCCGCGACCTTGCAAGGACATATTCCGTACAGTACAGTCTTCTTTGCAAGATTACAGGCGGGAGGTGCTATAATTTCTGTTGCTGTACCTCAGTACTTTGTTTCTAGCGGAACGAGATGTTTCGTGCCTAGAAGCGCTGTAACGTCAAGAGTCCTAGCTTTCTCTTGTTGAACTTGGATAGTAAGTGATACACATTATGACTCGTGCATTAAGAGTTGAAGAGCACACATGGAAAGGTTGATTTTTCAAAGAAAAAGTCTTTAAGGGTACAGTATACAGCAATTTTCATCACAATATTTTTATTTATTACAGTATTTGTACCAGATTTTTTTTTTATTTTACACACAAAACGTGACTAAATTTTGCTCTTATGAAGTTTTTCATTCATTTAAAACAGTTTTTGCATAATGGCTTGTTGCACTCAAAATTTGCATGAGCTTTGAAAGAATTGTGCATGTTGCACATTTCCGTTTGAAGGACTACACTAAAACCAACTGTCATACCAAACTGACAAAATTCACAGTGAATAAAGACGTCGCAGGCTACAATTTCATGTACATAAAAATAAAGAATAAAAATTTTTTGTATTTACATAAAAATGCTGAAATAAAAAATTTTTATATTTCTTTTAAATACAAAGATATTTTATTTTGCAGCTTAACATAACTGAACTTATAGCCTACAACATTATTCACTGTGTATTTTTTTAGTTTGGCATATCAGTTGGGTTTAGTGTCGTCCTTAAAACAAAAACTTGCAAATTTTGGCTTTATCGAGCCATTATGCAAAAACTATGTGAAATATAAAAAAATTATAAGAGCAAAATTCAGTCACACTTTGTGTCTAAAATAAGAAAAAATATCTAGTACAAATATAAAAATAAAAACACTGTGAAGAAAACTGCTGTATGACGCACCCTTAAAGTGTATCAGTGAAGAATTTCAACGCTGTTTACGTCGAAGGATAGTTTCACAGACGAGGGCGCAACATAATTTCTGTTCATGACATCATTAGTGTAGTTTTGCAATCTTTTGTTACCGGGAGGTACGCAGCTTTCAAAAACGTGGTCTCTTACCAACACAGCGGAAAAAGGAACGTAAAATCACACACCTATTCTATCCAGTAACATCAAACATCGTAAAAGGACAATACGGGAAAGTACAGCTTTTTAGCATTGTTAAAACACAAGAGGTTTTATCAACAGCGTGAACTTAAAACACTACCAATTTTCTGTTGTGATTATACATTTACAGACTAAATTTCTCTTAGACTAATAGTATTAGAATGTGGTCATAAAAATTTTAAATTTTAACTTATCAAAATAATAACGAAAAGAGCATAACTATACTTGAAAATCATGATTACATTTCAACATATAAATAACAAAATATAAAACTACCCATAGAGCAATGTGCTACTGTAGAAAGAACAGCGCTCATATTGGCGTGAACTGGAATTAAATAACACATGTCTGCAGTTTTTCTTCTGACATTCCTATACTGTCCTTGTACAATGCTTGATAACACTTTGCATTTTGAGGAACTTTGATGAAAACTGTAAAGTACAGCTGAGAAAAATTCTACGTATTATCTCTACAGACATAGCCTAGCTAATTACAAGAGTTTTCTTGCACCTGTTGGAACAGTAAATTCTGAGCCTTTTTTGGAACTTGCAGCCAATGAGATTTAGATAATTGCTATCTTTAAAAAAGTAACTTTTTTTTAACAGCAAGTGACAGGCTTTTTATAAAATTGTATGCAATGACAATTTTTTTACCAAGGTACAAAAAAGTTTTACACATACGTTGGTGTTGTCCCACGTTTTCTTTGCCACAAGTACGAATGTCAAAGGTTCTGTTTACTTATTTTGAGTTAAGTATGCCAGAAGTTCAGTCTCTCGCCCCTTTCCACCTTCTTTTCCCACACGTTTCCACTTCAGAATGACGATGGCTTATATTTTGTAAGGAAAAATGTTGATCATGTCCCAAGTGTCAAATCACATTGCAAAAAAAATGGGAAAAATATATATTTTAATTAAAAAACCATTTTGAGCAGCCAGGATATGTTTATTAGTCATCAAGATGACGATTTTAGTAACAGTATTACTTCTGCATACATAACTTGCATTGCTTCCAGTTTAGAGTACTTGTAGGTACAGTACTATACATTATGTACCTGTAATTACAAGTCATCAAACTGCAACAATAATACACACATTGCTACCCACATACACAAACATTTACAATATTTTAAAAAATAATACATCTTTTTATTTATCTGAATCTTTACACTGTGCCCTGTAAGGACTTAGCGTAATGGCAAGGAGTGGAAAAGCCTATTCCCAACTTCATTACAGTGACTTAAAACTATGAGTATCAATTGCAACAGAACTTCACAAAATAAATGCCTGTAAACTGCTCACATTACAGTTCAAACCATACAAACATTGCTGCCAAGACACTGAACAAAACTATCCCTGGTTTTATCACAGCAACAAAACAAATACTGCACTACGATGACGAGATATGTTAAAAAGGCTCTACATGAAAAGCACTTTCAATCACGTTTCAAATGGAAAATACCTCCATAAGTGATTCCAAAACAATGTGTAATGAAGCAATATAAAACCAATTCAGGTTCACTAACATTTAAACTGCACTGCTTGAAATTTCATTTAAAAATGGTGAAATACCAAAACCTGCATACGGAAATAGACAACAAGCCGACAAATACATAGCAGTGTGATACGTTGTCGTCAAATCGCTTGAAGTGGGCAGGGGGAAGGTTTGTGTTGACTGGCGGCAGTAGAAAGATAAGCATGTGCCTTTGTCTGCTCATTGAGATAACCAAGGGTTGAGGGCGGGGAAAGAGTAGAAGGAGAGGGATAGATAGCTATCAGCTTAGTTCATGTTACGTTGCGTGGTATAATGTGATGTGTGTACTTGAGCTACTGTTTTGTATTTCACAGTAAAGGGTTTATTTACTAAATATAAAACACAAATAAAAAATTTTCAGCTAAATTAACGCTGTGTGCATCCCGACGCAGTATCATATACAGTGTCTGTGAGATAATAATCTAGCCTCCGTCCTCGAGACTCTTTTTGAAGGGGAAGGGACGGAAATGCTAAGTGTGAGAAAGGCATGTGTTGCGCTAGTTTGTCCGCAGCAGATTTTATCTCTACTCCTCGCACATATACACCACACAAGCGTTGTTGAACATACCACTAAAACACTGCCTCGTCGTGAGAAGATGCAGTAGCAAGTTTAATGCGTTTCCTGGGTCCAATAGTGCCACTTTCTTTTTTACATTTTGGTTCAACATGACATTTTAACACACAACTCTTCAACTTTTTCTTTTGCTTTACGAATGTCCGACACAGTTTGTTTCTTGACACCATAATCAGCACACAATTTTGATACGCAAACAGCGGCCTCTAACTTTTCTACAAGTTCCATTTTTTTACTTAATGTCAAAGTTACTCTTTCTTTTCTGCCCTGTTGCAAAAGCCATTTCATAAAAAAAAAAATTCACTACCTTTAACGTGCACGTACAACAACTGCGTAAAAAACTGAAGCAGACACGACAGTCGTTCTTGCCCAGACACGTCAAAACACAGATATGTGACTAGCTCTACTTACCGTCTTACACGGCTATCAGTGCGCGCGCATGATGTCGCTCACCAAAGTACAATTACCAGGCAGGTCATGTGCTGCATGCGACAAGTAGACCCGATGGTGGAATAATTTTGTACCACAAGATTTTGTCCGCTAAATACGTAGTCCGCTGAATGGAGGTCCGATAAAACGAGGGTTTACTGAATTGCAAAATATTTGGAATAATTCATTACCTACTACTACTTCTATACTAGTTTTCTATAAGGACTTCCCAAAACCAGTAGATTTCAATTTTAGATTTAATTTTTAGAGTTAATTTCTTAAGCATACTCTTTTTAAGTTACTGGTCAACGCAACTACCGATAAGGCCTTGCTACAGTTAGCTCCAACCTGCACCAACAAGGAAAAGTTTTTTTATGTTCATGTTTACTGCACATACCAAAATATTTATCAAGCCTATGTTTCCAACAGACAAACACCATGCATAAAATATTCTCTATGCTTTCAGAATACAATTCACAAATTTTTTTACAGAAGACATTTTTGTAGGACTTTCAGCAAGCAAAGTGTATTAGTACTCTGAACATGCTTATTTATTTAACACTTACTACTTGTGCATTATTTTCAAGGAAAGAGAAAGCAAGAACATTAAGCAGTGTTCAGACGATGCAAGATCTGAGATTGTACAAGAGCTCTCGAGCAAATTGGCATGCAATAATATCGAGAAAACACCCAGAAAAGTCTCGTGTAGATATATTGCAGCAAGATCTCCTTGTATGAGACTTGTTGAAAGCCTGACATTCAATTGCCATCAGCTTAGTGTAATATAAAAACAGTTGTAAACCAAATATACAAGAACATAATAATAATACAATACAGAGCACAAGTACTTACAGAGTAGTACTTGTTGATAGAACACACACAAGAAAGGACGAACACATTTTCCACGGAAGCGTGGATGCTTGCGATGTTTCGCTGGCCGGGCCAGCTTCTTCAGTCGACCTGTAAGTAGTTGTGCACCGTATTGTATTATTATTATGTAATTGGTAAGCTTAGTGGCCTCTTTCCGCCAAATACATAAGAAGTAACTGTTAATAGGCTGCGTCATCTCTTTTGTTAATAATATTCATTTTCGTTTAATGAATTAAGGATGTGACTAATAACCGGCAATGTTTCTTTATAGAAACATTACACTTTGTAAATTGTTCTGTATTATTGCATGAAATCATTCCTGGGAGTTGGTGCCAAGAATTATTTTTAAATTATGCTAGACCCTCTATTTTACTAATACTGACGGTTCCATTTATGACATTCGTAAAATCTATTGAGGCCAATTTTTCCGCCCCACCCCTTACCAAATTTTAAAATTGCATTTTTTCTGCAAAGTGTATCCAATGGGGTCCCAAATATAAATTTATATCACAAGACAGATGTCTTCCGATCAAAAGGGTATCCCTGAACAGTAAATATGACCGCCCTCATGTCCTGGGGGAAAGAAGAAATCGCGTACATATACACAGTCTAACAAAAAAATTGCAAATAACAAGTTTAAATTTATATCAATAGACAGACGTCTTGCAATTGTAATCACACCTACGAACGATTGGTATGACCAATCCGTATCACAAAAAAATAAATAAATAAAACACCAAGCATAGATTCCTTCTGGCAATCGTGTAGACTTCATGTTCGTAGCATTGCGTGGAAAAATAAACCTAAAAAGGTTTACAAGACTTGCCAAAAAATAGTCAAAATTAATGACACATGCTTTTTTTTTACAGAGGCTGCGAGGCTGGTGTGCATGTAACTTTTTTTTTTTCGGAGGCTGCGAGGTTGGTGTACTATCATTTGCAACACAAAAATAATTAAATCAAGTAAAGTTTCAAGACAAGCCTTTGTGCTGTACTGTGTTCTGTATTTGTACCCTTTTAATAACAGCACACCCAGATATTGTGTATTTCCGGCAAGAGTCGAGTTAATGCAGAAACGGCGCCGTTAACGAGTCGAAACTTAGTCACTTGTGCCGTTTTTACTCGCTACCCTGTCATGTTTATATTCCAGATGCTCGTCCTGCTGATGTGTAGTGCTGATAACACGTCCCTCTTTTTTTGTTGTGCCTTCATTTGGCTTGCAGTCATATGGTCACACACACATTCCACCACGGCCCAATACTCTTAAGCAGATGAAGGTAAACGTGTGTCAATCACCTGCATCACGGACGAATTCCATGAAGCCGATGATCTGACCATAGCGTCAGCGCCAGAAATTCTACAGCCTGGAGAAGATTGCAACATACAAAGTTACTCACTTCACCAGGAAAATTTAATAAACTACTAAAAACTGCCAAAACTCTGAAAATAAAATACAAGACATGTGATTATACGTCATTTTCAGTGGTTGGGTGCGGGTAGAGGCAGGGTACGAAAAATCTTCTTGCGAACACAGTAATAGAGATTATCTTTACCGGTGTTTGTATACGCATGAAAGTGAGCTGATAATGGCAAGGAAAAGGGGGGAGGGTTACAAGTTGGAGGTCTGCTAGGCATTTTTCAGTAAGGAAATATTGGTTGAACGTTTCCAGGAAACGCGTTGCAAGTTGTTTCCCACGCTGAGGTTTGGGAAGGTATAAAGCGCCGGGAGGGTAGGGGGGGGTGATGGTCATCTGCCGGCTGTGAGAAAAGCATGTAATTCTACCTGTCGTGGGCTTGTTATCTACTAAGAAATGAGGGGTAGACAAACTGTGTAAAGTACATAGTGCTCACAGGCCGAACATTGCTCTTTGACGGTGCGCAGTCACATTTTTTAAGCTTTAACTTATTTTTTAATTTTAGTCAATTTTTGACGGTTCCCGAGACTATATTCATAAAATCTCTACCTTTGTAAAATCGGGGGTCTAGTGTAGCTTAATTATTTCATAGTTCCGCTTTAACTTTTTGAATACAATGCATGTAATGAAACGTAAAGTAATCAGCTACGCTCCTATTGAAATATTTTCAGTTAGATCTTGCTAAATTCTTAATCAGGACAAAATTAAAATAAATTCATCGTAATAAGTAACATGGGCTCTTAAAAGCATCTCTGAATCCACAAGTAATTTCTGCTTCACTGCAGCAACTATGTATTAAAAAATAATTAGCCTAAGTATTAAAATGGAAGATTCACAACTACTCAGAGATTACCACGTAGCTTATTGGAAGCATGTTTTTCCATTAAAGTCTGTATGCTCTGGCAAAGTACTTGTCTAACTTTTCACCAGAGGAAGCAGATCTCTGTTCTGGAAAACATCACGGCACGCCTTCCGCACATTCTCTCATCTTCTTGGTACATGAATGTGTAACTATCAAGATCCAAGGTACCCTGGTACTTGTGCATCTTCAATTTCAATACGTAATTAGTAGCCAAGCGGCCTTTGTCATTTCTTACGTAATAAAAAATGTGTAATTTCATACATGCCTCACCAGTTTCCTCATCCAACAGTTGAAACTATAATTTACTTTAATCTCTATGGTTGATATCGTATATATTACGTAATTACTCGCAAGACAAACACAAAACATAAAATTAAGTCAATTTATAGTAAACTGAGCACTTACACATTTACTCATTTCAATACTGTTCACTTAAATCATAGTTTTAACTTTGAGGTTACATTTCCAAGTTTACTAGGAGCCAAAAAAGTAGTTTTTTGATTAGATTTTATGCAGTACGGTAATGATTTTATGCTATGATGTTTTTCAGAAATGTTCACTTTACTAAGAATGAACTACAGAATCCCTTCACCGTACATCTATTAAATCCTTAAATAAAAAAAATAAGACCTGTTCTTCTGGACCTAGTACAAGATTATACCTTGGACAAGAAATCTCTCAATAGATTTAGTGGAAGATCTATATCTCTGTGATTATGCACGTATCTTGCATGGTGTAAAACCTGCTTATCAAGTCTGTACTTCATAATTTCAACTTTATTGCATTCAAAGTTGTTTCAGTAATGGAAATTCAATAGCAGTCTTTTCACATTTGTGAGAAAGTAATACTTTTAATATTTAAAACAGATTAAATTATAAAATTAACAAGAATACATACAAACAGTGAATAATGCTAATAGAAAATCAACTACAATATTAACATAATAACTACAGTATAATTCTCTTTGAACAAACAAAAACAAAGTTGAAAATACCATGAATGCTCATTTTAAATTACCACATTTACTTGAATCTAAGATGCCATCAATTTTAAGACACATCAGCTTTTTCAAGAAAAATTTTAGAAAAAAACTGATTCTAAGACACACCCTTGCTTTTCAGAAATTTCTTAAGAAAATTATTGGTACTGGTAACTAACGTGCAACAGTGAAACCTGTTTAGAGAAATAATATTAAAGAAATATTAGCCTTTATGCACATCAGCAAACTGAAAATCCTTGCCTTTTCATGAACCGAACAATCCATCCACGACTTGCCCTGAATTGGTGCAGTGTGATGTGAATTGGTGCAGTGTGATGTCATGTCACATTGGAATATCCATCACTTTCACTTTTATTCTATTACTATCAAGATACCGCAAATCCACCATTCCGTTGTGCAACAAAGAAATTTTTCTGGGAAATGGCCATGTTTCGGCCCTTGAAAATCATTCCTTAAACTTCTGGATGCAAATATTGCATAACAATCTTTCCTCCAACGATGAATATTACATTTGTTAATTCATAAATGTGAACCCGCTGTTCTGTTCCAATTTTTTTCTGCAAAAATAATTGCTTTTTGCTTCAATAAGACAGTGTAAAGCACACATTTTTTGGCAATTGTACACAAAAGTCAAAACAAATATCACAGTACAGCGTAGCATGCAGTTGTCGCTTTCAGCACTAGATAACAGTGTTCCATATGCAACGTAAACTTAGTTTATGCTTTACCAGCTAGATGGCCGACGTGCGTGTTGTTACAATACCCGCTAGATGGCTCCGACTTAGTCCAAGCCGGCAATCATGGTGAACAATGTTTGCGTATGCGTGTTTACAGAATTTGCTTGATATTTACAGTAAGTCATGAATTATACCTTATGAAGCACGTATGCAACATTTTTCTGTATGAAACTAAGGCAAAATACACATACGTAAATTACAATACCTATTCTAAGTAGAGAAACGGAACAATATTTTTATGGGCCTAAAACATACTGCTGTAATTGTTTATCAACTGGTACATTCAGCTGGACGAGTTAATGTCTTACATTAATTTTTAATTATTTTATCAAAATAATTGTAGCTAAGAGGGAGCACAGAGCAACGAAAAACAATGATTTTAACCATCTATGGAAAACTTTTTTCAATTTTTTTTTTGCCATAAAAACATTGGTAACCAATAAAAAAATCTCGAAAAAATTTGTGTCTTAAAATGGAGTAAATACGGTACCTTCCTCAACAACACACACAAAGCCTACAATACCTTAAACTTAATATTTAAGAATGACAATGTGAGAATTAACTATACAAGTACATACTATCAATAACAGCACACAAATCAGACTAATTGCAAACACAAAAGAAGACCCAATACTTTACAATAAAACGTACACACAGAACAGGAATGCAGGTACCAGAGACAAAATTTGTACATTGCAGTTACATTGCCATTTATACAGTATTTTAATATAAAGTTACTTTTAAAGTGCTGTGTAATGATGGCTATGTTCGTAACCAATAACCTCTCTTTCAAAGATAGTGAACCCAATATTTAGTCCAATCCTACTGTTGGGTCGCTCAGTGCAGAACAACCCTACAACAGAACACCATAACGCTACACTGAACACAGATTACGACACAGCATACTGGGTAGTAGACAGCATTAAAAATAAAAAAAGGGTAAAGGGAAGGCTAAAACATAAAATTTGGCCCCTTTCCCCATTTAAATTATTTTACACGAATTCTTAATTTTTCGTTCCTTTCATACAATTTCATCCACATCAGCAATTCTAATGGATGATGGGCACATTATGCCCTCCCCTTTCCCTCAACATCTAGGACATGGCTCTCGTCAATAACAGAATGGATGTCCAAGGACTGAAAGAGACCAAACATCAGACTGTACACACCCCAGTATTGATTAAAACCATATTGGCTCCACTGTTGAATCTTAAAACCTGCCTGCACATTCAGGACCGACAAAGTAAGTACACAGAGACAAAATACGTGAGGCAACACTGTCCCTAGGATGTGCGTCATATGACAATGAACCTGCACCAGTGTTTTGAAACATTGTGAATGATATAATGCAACTATGACTGATGCTAGGAGTACTTTAAGAAGAGTTCCTTGCAGGACTGTCATTAAAAATGTGTTTGGCATATGTCCCTACTTCTGTTAATAACTGTTTAGGGAATACAGCCTTTTTTCCCCCGAGGTAAATACACTTAGTCGGGCCGCCTTACCCGCAGAATCCACGTAGTTTTCACGGACCGCAGTCGGAAAATTAGGAAAATACATTAAAAAATACAACTATGAAATGCTTAAGAATTTGTATCTTCTCGTGCACCACGTACAGATTGCGACACGAACTACTGGCGCACCACTAGCCACGTCCGAGAGCAGCTAGTCTCTTTTTGTCAGCCACTGTATCTGCTTTGTTATACAGTTTGCTAGATGCAGCAGAGAGGGATTGGACAATCATGGTTACCTCCCTAAGTGTACCTGACTATAATTAAGAAGAGAGAGGGGAAAACAGACACCATAAACCCCCTCTCGACAGAATAGGAGTGTAACCACTCTGTGGTTAAACGCATTAAAAATAAATAGGTACTGGAAATAGAGGGAGGTCCATGTTTCTTCATACATGGAGGGATGACATTTCTCAGAGAAGGGGGCAGGAACTGTGTTTTGATTGATGCTGGCTGGAACCAGGGTGCTTTGTGCACGCACAGTATCTTAATGGAGGGTGTGTTTATTAAGGCACCTAACCCTCCTTTACTCCCAGGAGATACCTATTAACACTTGGTATTTTCAAGTTAAATGAGAAAAATGCATCATAGCATCTGTAGTTGAATCATCTGGCTTACAACACCTGCGATAATACCACACAGTTGCAGATACAGGTAATCTGCATGCTACTGTACCGCAACAAGCGAGACTTGAACCTGGAAGCGTGCAGTCACTACGACTATCACTTGCCTCCAAGTGCAAGTTACTCTACTGGCATCTGGCTTCCTCTCCAGGACTACTGCTCTTCGATTTACACACAAATATTGATAACAGTCAAGATTTATTCACAACACACAACAAATATACTTGCAAAAATAAACCCAGTATTATTTGCAGCTTAGACATCAAGGGTTCTCTGCTGGTCTGAGACAAACAAATAAAGACAGTAGCATGTGTAACTGGATGCGCTGCACTTGTGAAATATATGGTAACAATGAACAGATCACAATACAGTAGTACCATACTTGACATTTTCTTATCTGATACTACATATGTATCAACGAACATCACTCCAGAAAAAAAAAAAATCAGCCAGAAAAGAAATACTAGTTGCAAGCACTATGGTGCCTTTTTCAGTTAATTTTATCTGCTTTGCAGTAAAACATTATGTTTGTACTCATAACTCTAGACATGATCTTTGAAAGAACTGTGCAACGGGACTGATGTCGTGACTTTAGACAGCACAGTAACATTTTTTAATGTTTGTAAGGGTCTCTCTTGGATCTTGCCTTTCCAACGTTCTGCCAGCCAGTTCATGTTTGACTACTTAAGACTCTTCCAAATTGCCTTACTTAATATTTTCAACAAGTGGCCAAACGGTTAGACCATTCTCCTCTCATCAAGGTGATCCGGGTTAGATTTCCGGTGGGGTCGGTCCTCGGATTTACACGTGTGGTAATTGTGCCGGACTATGCCGTTGGTCAGCTGGTTTTCTCGGGGATCTCCTGCCCTTTCATTCTGGCGCTGCTACATAACCACCTAATGTCAACTCTCATCAGAGCTGAAGACTTATGTACGTACTGCTTCATTTGTGCTTAATCCTCTGAAATATTTTTTTAAACTGTAAAATTATATATATATTTTTAAAAGCATAACTGACTTGTGGAAATCAATTATGGACTGTTAACTTTTAACCAGTAAGATGGTCAGAGTTACTCTTTAAAATCTACGTCTGGATTTCTTTGGCGTTGAACACTGCAGTTAGATAACTAGTCCTAAACATAGACATCTAATAAAGACTACCACGTATTCCACTTCACTTTATACCTACCTTCCGTCACCAAAAGTCCACTCACTATATTAGCCATGGCTTTTGAAACTGAGCACCTAATGCATATGCAAGTTGGCACGCATCAACACCAGCATTAATTAACAAGCCAGCTTGAGTAGACAAGATGTCACCAACGTAAGTATTTATTGTATATATAGAACTACAATATTACGAGACTTCATAGTGCCCGATAATGTCCTCGTAAAATTACTGCGTCTAGATTACTGGAAGTTACAAAATGTTTGTTGTTTAAAACTCTGCCATTAGCTAAGGACACTGCAGTTTAAGACAGGAAGATGAACTAACAGCACTGGTAGTCCACACACCACGGAGTTACTGAGTCTTGTCACTTCTACAAACAAGTCACTCAACTGGTATGAAGTGCATTATTATTATTATTATTATTATTATTATTATTATTATTATTAAAATAAGACTGTAAGTGGTGACTATCATTATTTGTGGGATATATGTTTTCTAAATTCCTGAATGTTTCTTTGTGTTTTCCAAAACTGTTTGTATTTTTCCTGGATATGACAATATGAAAAAGCCATTTTTGACCATTTATATGCACACAGAAATGCTTCTAACAAGTGTGTCAAATGTTTTTAACTTAATAACAACATAGTTGAAAATGTTATATTTTCGTACATATACTAATTGAATGCACATTAAGTAGTTTTGCCGGAAAAATAATAGCTGCAACATATTTTAAGCACAGGTACGGAGGCCCCATAAGAGTCGACGAGATCATGAACTTTTCAAAACTGGCAATTACAATATTACTACCCAACTGACGAGTACAATATTATTAAAATCAGACTGTTCCTATATTCACAAACCTGCATGTTGTGACGATCACAATCCTGAGTGGTTGCATTTTTCAATTTCAAAGCATGCAACATGTGAGAAAACTGTAGCTTTCACTAATATTTATTATAACTATCACATCTACTAGCAAAATACTTTGGTCCCTTAAAAAGGGTAAAAAAAATGTGCTTGCACTCAGACTCAAAAAAGGCATGAACTTTGGTAACAGCAAATAATAATTCACACACAACTTTTAAGAAGTATCAAGTACAAAGTAACAAACTTTTGTGCTTTGCTTCCTAAAACAACACCCACCTTAAAGACAGATCACATACATAAGTACATATATACAAAACACAAATGGGGAAACAACTACGTAAAACTTAACAGTAACCACTGAAGTACTGATGGAAATAACACACAAACTTGGCTTAAAAAAATTACATAAACATTAAACCACACTGTAATAAAATATTGTTTACTTAAAACAACCAAGATGCATGGAGTACACAGTAGCACTCCCATACAAAAATGGAATCTTTTACCGTCGTACGACCAAATGCAACGTGTCAACTCTTACTTCTGTATTACAAAACACTAAACAGTCACCCAAAAAATTAACAAAAACAAACATGCATGCTGTGGCTGTGCGAACAAATGCATTCTTCTGAACTCTCAAAGGAAACGTCCCATCGCAGAACTTTCCGGCACCGTGCGCTGGACTCTCAACTTTTGTACTTGATTACCATACGATGGCTTTGACTCGCTGCACTGCGATACCCACACTTGTGTGACCTACATTTGAAGCTTCCCCCGAGACTAAAATTAGGAAACGACAGCGTTCAAGAGACTTTGTAGCACGAGAGAAGAAACACCAAACAATTTATTGCAGTTTACGATGGTGGGCATACATAGCATCATGCCTGAAGACACAAAGAGCACTCTGGAACCATTGCGCAAGCAGCAGCGTGGCATAACAGGGAGTGGAGATACCCCGGCAGTGGCGTGGTGGCAGCGGTGGGAAGAAACAGTAACGGCCATGACGGCCTACTTCAACTTGCGCTGCAGAAGCTTGTTTATCTGCTCCTCGAGCTCACGGATGCGGCGGTCACGGTTCGCCAGCTGCTTGCGAAGGAGTTTCAGCTCTTCGCACTGACGTGAGTACGCCCGCTGCAACTGAAGGTATGCATCGTTATCACAACAGTCTCACACTCATTTAAAACAGCTACTGCTGTCAAGAAATATCAACACCAGTTACTAACGAAATTTTTTTACAATTATTCCTTTACCCGTTGTATGATTAAGTAGCAAATTACATAAGAAAATTTATAGCTTTGAATTCTACTGTATACACAGTATATTATAAATTTTCCATACCTACCACCATTAAAAAGTCTTTATAACTGACCAATCGTTTCAGAAAATTTTTTAGAACCTAATTTTCATGTAAAAGTTATTGGAGCTGGTATTGTCTACATCATATGCAAGATGAATATTTTATTTTAAGAATCTAAACAATTTTAAACTAGACAGATTGTCACAGTAAGATTTCAATTATTGAATTGCAGCATAGCTGCCAACCTCAAGGATTCAGAAATAGTACAATTTTCAAAATGAGTAAAACTGTTCGTAAACGAGTCGCGGCATTTCACGTGTTGTGCATATGTAAATGCCATCGAACTAAAACACTTTCACTATTTTTTAAATAAAATATTACACTGTTAACATGTCAATATGTTGTATGCAAAATAAATTTAGAACATACTGAATAATTAATAAAATAAGCTTAAATATTGACTTCTATTCATATGTTGTGTTCATGGCTAAAATTGCATAGCCTCCCTGGGGCAATTATAAAGAAAACAAACTTAACAGGGAAATTACTAAACTTATTTTACAGCAGGCTTAAGGCCCGGCTACAACAGATGTCGCGTTAAACGCTAAACGCAATGCGTTACAGTAACGATACCGGTACGTCTACAACTGACGTCAATAGTCGAAAAGTGGCGTTAGACGAACCAATGAAATGCCAGAACGAGAAACAGGATATTTTCTTCCTTGCTACGTTAATTTTGTACGCTACTGTTGGCCATACTGAACAGGATACAGTTGTTACTTTGTGTTTATTTACGCCCGTGTTTACGCATATAATTATGCTCACAATCCATCAATGAATCTTGCTGATGTGTGGGATATTCTGAATTATTTAAGTGTTTGAAGAAATAAAATCCAGTAAGAGTGAAATACCATTGAAAGATAATCCCGTCAAGATTTTTTTGTTTTTAATTTCCGGCACATTTAATTAGCCGACGTTTCAGTTCTATTGCCACTAAATGGTTACAATTCACTAGTTATTGTTGTTTGGTTAATTGGAATAAAAACTAAAATGTATGTGTTTACAAATGCGTTAGTTACACTTGTCTCATAATTTCTTTTTCTTTTAACTTATTGTCACTTAGTTATATAGGCCTAATTGGGTGCAGATTTATTTCATGTGAGCCTAACATAACCCTCTGAGCAACTCTGCTCTAAATTTTATCCTGGATATGGAAGGGTGACACCCAGTAATGTTTCAGACAAATAAGCCTACAGATCGAAAGAGTTACGTTTATAAATATTAAATTACATGAATGAAAAATGTTACGTTCCTTCATCTGCAGCTGGTGATAGAATATCACGAATGGGATTGGTTTTTGCAACTATATTGTGTAGTTATCATTGAATAAAAAAATTGTGGTTTTTATTAATAGGTACCGTTTCAGTAAACAAGTAGAAGGTATGCAAAACATGTTTAAAATGCACAGTCGTTCCGAGCGGCACAATTACAATCACTCCTTGTACGTTGCAAAGTAGGCCTAGGTCTAACCTAAGTTTATGATCATGTTACTGTACTAGTCGCATCATTACAATAAAATTTTTGTTAGCAGGCCTACCTTGTTCCATAACATGCCATTTGCCACAGACAAATATTTGGTTTACCACCAACATATTTTCATTGCAGACCTAAGGTAGTAAAACTATTCAGCCAAGACATTTAGTAAATTTCCAGGTTAAAGGAACATACTGTGTAAAACAAAAAATTTCGTGGAGAATTTTACACCACATTGTTGGAAAACACGTGTCCTCGAAACCAAGTCAAGACTCTCAATCAAATTACAAACTTTTCTACACATAAATAATCAATGTATATCATTTGTAGCGACCCGACCACAGACGCGGCACAAAAAAAAATGTAACTTGGGTTTCGTTTTTGAAAAACGAAACAATCTGCTTGTCTGGCAGTTTCATCGATGTGCTAGAAATATATTCATTTTATGAATATACAACACAGAATTTCAACAATAATATGTTACATTCGAACGTCAGACTTGTAGTTGCTAAGCAATGCGTGTTGACGCCGGCAATGTTTACTTTTTCCCCTCCCGTATTTATTTCCTGTATACCTACGGAGACATTTAGATACTTCAAGTGCAAAAATTTTAACACAATTTGACTTGCACAGTCTATGACGTAGAATGCGTTGATTGGCTGACGGCAAGCGTTAAACGCTAAAACTTGGAAGTTCGCCATCTTTAACAATTGCGTTTAGCGCGATGCGTCGGAATAACGCGTAACACACGTTGTAGCCATCGGCGTTAGCGTACGTATACTCATCTCTTGTTGTAACGTATTGCTGTAACGCGACATCTATTGTAGCCAGGCCTTTACTTTGTTGTACCATCATAAATACTGCTCATAATTGTAATATTCATACAAATCCAAACAAACCTAGTAGATGTAGTTTTGGTTTCTGCAAGTTTACAAACTTAACAGATTTTAATACATCAATAGATAGGCCCCTACATTACGATTTCTGGTAACACAGCTTTTAAATTCTCTTTCACAGTTCCATACATGCACGAAAAATTCTTAACGGTTTGGCAACTGTATAAAAACACCAGTGTAACAACTGTGAAGTTGTATTTCTCAGATATGAAAGTTGTAATATTCCTACGTTTTAAGACCATTAAATATGCGACGTCGATACAATTACCGGCAATAAAATGTGTCGCCACAATAACAAAATGATACATTTAACCTTGCCAAAAACCATGTTTACAAACACTACGAAACTACGATGTGCGCTTCAATATTTGCTGGAAAAATAAGAATTAAACGATAGTTTCTTTCAGTTCACAAGATTTTATGCGTGTTCTGGAGCAATTACTACACGGAAACGGTAAATTGGAAAGCCAATTCAAATTAAAACAGTCTCGCGACTTTTGGTAGCCAGGAAGACAACTGCAATCGATCGGGTGTGTTCGGCAAAGTTCGGGTTACGATCGTACGATATGTGAATAATACGGTACTATGTAGTGAATAATATAGTACAGTGGCTGTAAATAAAGCACGATAGTCCCGAAACTATAGTATTACAGTTCTCTTTATTATACGACACTGTAAGTCAGATCTACATACATGTACGGTACCGAAATTATGGGATTTCAGTACCAGATTTCTTTATAAATTAACCAAACGGGAAAAATATTGGAAAGGTTGAAAATCGTACAATAATTCATATGAATCGTACAACCGTACACTAGGGCACAAAATCTTACATTGTACGGGAAAATCGTAAGAGTTGGCAGCTATGAATTACAGTAACCTTAAAACTGACAGTATACGAACGTTAACAAATGTTCTCGTAATTGTGTGTCTGTCACAAAGGGCTTATATAAAGTATCCTGTTAGGATTAAGTAGGCTTGCTCAGTCACAAGTAGGAGTGTGCGAAGAATGGTTTTAGTGTTTCAAATAGTTTTTGAACAAATATTAATTTCTCCAAATATTTTTCGAACACTGTTTCTTTAAATTAGGTGTACATTTGCCAGTGCATAATCTTGTATTTACCACAAGATAAAGAAATCCACTTTGCTTCATTAATAAAAGCATCAACATTTAGCAGTTTTTTCTTGATAACCTCGAGCATTCTTTTGTTACTTTGTATATGTTCTTAACAGCAATATATTTCTTCTTCATCTCAGTTTTCTTCTGTTATTATGTTTGTGAGAAATCACAAGATTGTTTTTGTAAACAAGTGCTTATTACAGATGGCACAGATGATATAGTTTACTTCTTGCCTACATGTATGAAGATAAAAGTAAAAATATGTATTACAGAAAAGTATATTTTTCTAAGAATCTTTCTACAGAAATTTGAAACCTAAAATACTGTATGTAGTAAATTATTACAATACTACTAAAAAATTATACCTTAGTGTGCAGAAAACAATGTAATGCTAATGTTTAGAGAGACTGACCACTGTTCTAACTAATTTCGGTAAAGTAACTAACTGTGAATCTTCCTACGGGTTTCACATTTGAAAACATCTGTACAATAGTTTTATAGAAATGTTAATATTTTCCACCTGCTAATTATATTAGCAAATGAATGTACACATCAGTAATAAACAGTTTGCTCATTGGACACTCACATTAACTATTTCAGTCATGGCCTTGCTTACTTTTACTTACAAAAATGTGTACACGGTCAAAATATTAGTGGTGCATACAGTTCTAGCATGAACTGCTGTAATTTCATCCCAACGAATACCTTGGACCCGCACATTGGTCACAAATTTGGAATTGAAGACTACACCGAAAGTTCAAAACTATGTTTCCCCGCGTTTTTTGTTTCTTTACTTAACGAAAATAATAATTATTAACTTCCCCACAGCGAAAATTTTATATAAATAAACAGCGTTAATTGTAAACGTAGAACTTTCGCTGCCACGCTACTGTGATCTACACCCACGGGGGTAACATAAGGTCGGAATGTAGGCTAGGGGAGTGAAGACAAGTCGGGGGAGAGGTAGTCAGCAAATTAGCCAGCCGTCATACTGCTTTAACCTCAAAAGTACACATCAGAATGGTATTTTTAAGGTAAATGAATGTATTATGCTCTCTAATTGATGTTTTATGTTGAAGACTAAATTTTAGCCCTGTTTACACATCTCCTAATTAATACTACCTCAATTTTTAATTAGTTGTCCATATCGTTCATAGACACGTCGAGCATTCATTTTGTTACACTCCCTGCGACATATGCTCCATCTGACCCTTCTACGATCTTTTTCTACACCACTGCTGCCATCTAGTACACATTGAGATGATGTTCCGTTAGCACGTATCGCTACACTTCATGTGCAAAGTATACAATGATAAATAGGCGTAGTTTAGCAGTTCAACTGGTAGCGGTACCTGTGAACTGGACATTTAAGCACTCCTTGGGGCTTATTCCGAGTTATTTGTTTAGTTTCCTTTCGACAAAAATCTTTTAGTTACTTCTCGAGAGTTGGTATTCTAAGTGCTCGCAAGTGTTCGTTTGACGTCACTGCGTTCGTTATCTATGGTTGAAACTGAGCCACTTTCTTTTGTTTTTTTTATAGGTTGCTTTGGTTAATATAATTTTGTTAAGTGATTTTTTTTTTGGGGGGTTTTAGTAGGGGCTTAGTTTGCTTGTTTTCTCATTTTGAGTGTGTTCTATTCCTGCTCATATCTCTCCCTTGCTTCCAAACCGGAGTGCCTAACCCTACCCCCTTTCCTTCCTCCCCTCCTTACCCACGTAGTGGCGGAGTTCCGGCGCATGTGCACTCGAGGTGGGGACATGGGGGAAGAAGGGGGGGGGGGACGAGTGAGGGAGTGGCCAGCGCAAGGTGAGTCAGTGAGAAGCGGCCGAGCGTTGAAGGTGGTCGGGGAAATGCTTCTTGGGCGCGAGGACTGAGTTGAAGCCAGCACCGTCTGTTTGTGATCTTTCCCCTTATAGAGAGGGCACTTCTCCTGGCACCCATTTGCAGTGGTTCAGAACTCTGAGGTGCACTGAGTGTGCTGGGTCTAGGACTTGGTCAAGGTATGGTCGCGAAGGTAACGAGTCCCACTTAACTACGTTATGGGGACAAGCCGATGGCCCTGCTTAGTGCTCTACTTCCTTCCTTGTAATAATGGAGTGGGGAAAGATTTAACTGGGATAATACGCAGCAATTAACTGGACAGTGGCTGAAAGGAGTGTATTTAAGGGAGATTCGCGGCAGGATCAGACGAAGCTTTGATCCCCGTAATTTTGAACAGAGCAATAAGGGGAACTTTAGAATGTCATAAAAGTCGTGGTCAGCTTGATGATTGTATTACTCAAATTATTTTATTGTGTAAAATGTGTGGTTCTAATGTTACTGTAAAGGCGTGTTTTAGTATGCTCTTAGATTTAAAAGGGGCGCGTGCATGCATATAGGCGCAGGATCCAATAATTTGAGTGTATTAATTACTCCCCGAGATATATATTGTGGTGCTACTCCTTCCAAGCAGATAACCGCTCGGCAACCACACTCGTGTGCGGTCCTCAGCAGTAGGCAGAGGCTTCTTATCTCAATGATGGGGTGGTTTGTAGGTGGTGCGTAAATAAATTGATAAAATGACAGCAACAACGATGTTGAATTTAACACTGCAGTTTAATACACATGGGATTACACGACCACGTGCTCAACTTGATTACAAACAAAAAGAATAAAGTCTCTGCTACAAAAAAAAACTCTGCTGTTAATTTAAAAGAAAAAAAATAATACTGCCGTCCCACAGTGCGTGGGTGCACACGGGCCCAACACTTGACTCAGCCCGAAAAAACAATGACAAAACTCTCTGCGCCTCGCAGAGACGTCCGACCTCCAGCGTGCCAACGCTGTTAAGGCCGAGCAAAATGGCCGCCTCGTCTCCCTTCTCGTCGCCGGAAGTTACGCTTCCAACATGGCGATCGTCAGCACACAAAAAAAATGAATTTAAATCCTGCTAGTGTATCCAGACTAAAATATAACACCCAACTCTGTACACTTCTTTATCAAACTTAATAAATATGTCAACAAAGAGTAAACTACTTACATATAAATTACCTATTTACTTTGTATCTCGCCTGCCACCACCATACAGGGTGCTCACAAACTCTCAATTACATACTTAGATCAAATTAACATGAAATGGTCTGGATACACTTCTACCATAAAAAAAAAAAAAAGATTACTCCTAAATTTTAGCAGAGGAAATACGTGGCTTGGCCCATGATAACAGAATTACATCAGTGATACAAAATTACATAATATTACAGAAAGAAGTCCTTAATACTAAATTTAAGTTTATGTTCATATGTAATCTGCACGGTAATAAAAAGGGAATACAGTCCCTCAGTTCATGCATGTAATTAATTTCAGGTTTTCAATCCACCTAGCCTACACACTTTCTTATTACAAATTGCCAATATAGGCCGGGTTCTCCACTTACTTGGGGGACTTATACCCTAACTTACCATCAAACACCTAGCTTAGCATGCCGGGGTCTGGGCACCTGTACAGACGCCGGGTGGACATCAATATGAGAAAAAAAGGAAAAAAAAAAAAATATAAGTTCAGAAAAAAATAAGGTGGGGGAGGATGGCCAAATACCTCACAACCCCCCAGAAAATTTTGATCAAAACGGAGCTTGGTGAAATTTTCTTTTTGGTTTAGTAAAGTCTAGCCGGTGATGTCTGTACATGTTTGTGGATCCTCCATCCGTTTCTGTAAGGACCGGTCCACTGGGACAATCCGGGCTACCTCACTGCTTTGAGGCTCGGCTAACTATGACTATACATGTCTTTCACAAAATATACACAAACTTAATAAACAAACAGAGGCAGAATAAAAAAAAAAAAAAAAAAAAAAAAGAACAACTCTGTGTCCCAGGCTCCACTCACACTAAAGTGCCCCTGATTCCTCTTTTCAACCACTGCGACATTGTGTTCGCCTGCACGCACCACGTTTTTATTGTGAGTGTCGTCTGCACCTCTCAAACTCTCTACCTACATCACATGCTGATGTCCACTTATTGCCGGCCCTCCCCTTCTCCTAGGGCCTCGTCACCTTCAGCACAGCACTTAAATGGTTTTAACAGGTGCGAATTATACACCTCCTTTACTCCTCCCTCACCGATCAGACGACTTAATTCCCACACGTTCGGGCCTACCGATCTTGAAATGACGTACGGGCCGTCAAAGAGCAGAAACAATTTTTTTGTATCCCCGCTTATGAATTGGCTGCGTTCCACCACTCGTAGCAAAACCTTGTCCCCGATGTGAAAAAGGTGTTGCCACAACTTCTGATGCTTATTCCTACGCTCGGCCTCAAGACTTCAACTTCTCCTGCACACATGCCACTTTCTCTGCCTCTGTAAGCGGAGTCTCAGGCGGAAAGTTAAGGCTTGCTGCCAGCTGCTCTCGCACTACACTTCCTCCCGTTAGCTCCAGGGGTGCAAACCCTGTGCTACTGGGCACATGAAGGTTCAGGAACTCATTCATCGAAGGCACTGCCTCTGCCCAACCGCTGTGCCGTTCGTGGCAATAGGTCCTCAACAGGCGCCCAATCTCGCACATGCACCGTTCCACCGGGTTGCTTTGCAGATGGCGGATAGAGGAGTAGACTACATCTATGTTCGTCCACAATAGCTCCCATCGCCACATGTCTGCCGTGAACTGCGTCCCGTGGTCGCTAAGGACGCGCTTAGGCTTACCAAATCTTGGAAAGTGGTCTTCTAATAGTCTACTCACACACGCCGCCGCGGTGGCTTTCTTAAGTGGATAGCACTTCACTAGCTTAGTGAATACATCTAGTACCACCAACAAATATCTGACACCCACCCTCGACTTCGGCAGAGGCCCATACAAATCCCCGGCCACAAGATCCAGCGGACCATCTGGGATGATGACGTGCCACGGCCCGTCCCAACTGCGGTTTGGGAACTTAGCCCGTTGGCACAGCTCGGAGCAACTGACCACTTGTCTCACACCCCTGGCCATGCCACTCCAATAGAAGCTTGTCTGAAGTAGCCAGAATGTTTTTTTTCCTCCGAAGTGCCCCGTGGACTTGTGGACGTGCGCTATCAGATCTCGCACCCACACCTTTGGCACGCACACTATCCAGCCTCTAGTATCCAACCCAGCCTTTCGAAATAGAACTCCATCGTTAAGACAATACCACTCCAGCACTTTGCTATTAAAGGGCTCCAACAGATCACGTCCCGGGTCCTCCAAGATGTCGATGATGTCACCCCAAATACTGTCCGTCATCTGTGCCTCTGCAATCCCTCTGAACTTGTCAATCAGTCCCACATCTCGCTCAACAACAATCCTGGCCATAACCGGTCCCGTCCGTGGCTTGTCCTCCAACATTACCCTACCATTCTCGACAACTACACGACTCAAAAGGTCTGCGTCACCATTGGCACGTCCTGACACATACTGTATCTCAAGCTCGAACTCCTGTTGAGCCAAACACCATTGTGTCAGCCTACTGCTCATTAGTCTGCACGACTGTAGGAAAGCCAGGCTGTGGTGGTCCGACAGCACCACGACCCTGTGTCCTAACAAGATGTTCCGCAGCTTGCTCAGCCCCCATACTACTGCCAAGCACTCACGCTCCGTGACAGTGTACGCCCTTTCTGCTACCGTCAGCGACCGACTCATGAATGCCACCAACTCATCTTCACCTTCGGCCCCCCTCTGGGATAGCTTAACACCCAGGCCATAGCCTGACGCATCCACATTTAGATAAAAACAACGGCTGAAATCAGGGTGAACCACTACACACTCATTAGTAAACAAACCCTTTGCAACAATGAAACTGGTCTGGCATTGTGCTGTCCATTCCCACGCTTTGCCCTTCCGCAGCAATTCCAACAGAGGAGCAATTTCAGTTGCGAAATGCTCCGCAAATCTTCTGTAGAAGTTACAGATGCCCAAAAATCCACGTAATTCCTTTGGATTACGGGGCACCGGGAAATTGTGAATCAACTCAACCTTGCAGGGGTCCGGCCGGATACCATGCGCATCCAATACGAAGCCAAGGAACATAACTTCCTTCCTGAGAAACAGAGATTTATCAAGCCTCAATGTCAGTCCGACCGAACGCAACCGTTCCAAGAGCCTAGTTAGAATATCGACATGCTCGCTGAAATCCTCGCTAACAACCAGCAAGTCATCTACATATGTGTGTACGACAGAACTTATTTCAGGACCAAGCGACGCGTCAACGGCACGGCAGAATTTGCCTACGCTGTTCGTCAGCCCAAATGGAAGGATGAAAAACTGGAAGCTTCTTCCCTTGTATAGGAAAGCAGTGTACTTTCTATCCTCAGGGTGCAAGTGACGATCAGGCTAGCAGCAAGTGAGGTTATAATGCTATGTATAGAACCATGCTTGCACACTACGAACCTGATGCTACGTAATGTCCCACAGATGTCAACCTGTCATTGTGAAATACAGCCTACAATAAACATGACTTGCATCTTTAGAATACCAGAATAACAGTATAGTTTATCCCACAAACGAGTGCACTTTTTGACAGTTCCTAGCAAATTACCTTACGGTCAGTTGTGCATTACTATTTGGTGACAAAAGTTGTCAAGTTTGTCAACATAGTTTGACTTCCAATTGCCCTTCCACAAAGTTTGTACATAGTTGAACCAAAATTAAATATTGGTTTTTGTTTCTGAAATGAGAATTGCGAGCTGTCAAAAAATGCATTTGCTTAATTTTATAGTTTGTTGAGGAAACAAATGATTAGCCTGAATTTTTATTTCAGTATATACATTTAGAAGAAACATTTCAAAGACGAAGAATCAAGTTTATTTTGAACAATCATTCATCATAATATCACTTTGAAATTATCACTTTGTATGTCAATTTCCCAGTGTAAGTTTTGAGCATACCTAGAAAAATATCCAACAAATTATGTAAAATTTTGAGTTATTATATTAACTGAACTACTGAAGAGTAGGCTATCCATTGCTACAATATGAAATAATTTTCCATTAAAATTGCCCACCTAACCCTAGTAAGACTTTTGTGCAGCCAGTATTGAAAACAAATTACCTTACTTGTCCGAGATCTAAAAATAACCAAAAGAAAATCACACAACTCTTTGGATTCTATTGCAACAATACTATACCTTAACTGCTGACATGTTTTGATTGTCAACTGGAAAGCACATGGTGGTGGAAGTATACATAATGTTTTTGTTTACATTGCCCTACTTTTTTATGATCTGTCAAATTATGGAATTCTTATACGGTATGGACAGTAGAAACACACTTTGCTTTATTATTATAAGCATAAAAATTCAGCAGTTTTTACTTGATAACCTTGAACATTCTTAAAACATATGTGTTTTGTTACTTTGTTAACTGTTCTTACAACAATATAAGTTACTGCTTTTTCTTCTCAGTTTTCTTCTTTTATTATGTCTGTGGGAAATCACAAAATTGTACTCCACGTGGCAAGCGGTAACTCATCCTTCCCCTCTCCTGCTGTAACGGTACTCTTATCTTCCTTTCCCCTCACGTGAATACTTGGCGCGCTCGGCATTCTCCACCTTTGTTCACATGCCAGTGTTATCTCGCTTGCTGTTAGATACGCTACATGCTCTGTTTGCTCTATTATAACGACTTTATTGCGCGGCTTTTGGATTTCTCTTGGTTTTTTACAATTTATGACGACTTATTACGCTTTGATTTTCACGATTTAAATTTGGTAATATAATTGGTTTGAGTTTCTGACTGTAAATGATTGTTGACGACCCGTACATTTTTTAAAACTTCATACGGACTTTCGATATTTCCATAATGAGTGGAAAGCAAGTCGGCTTGTCACTTATGAAGAAGTATGAAATAATCAAGGAACTGGAATCGACATAGAAGCCGAAGTCAGAGATTGCGCGGGAGTTCGGCATTCCGAAATCAATATTGTTTAAAATCTTAAAAATGAAGGACGAGAACGTAAATGCAGTGCAGAAGGAAGGTTGTAATGCTAACGTAAAAAAAACTAAGGTGTACAATGCACGCCAATTTGGAGGAAGCTGTGCTGGAATGGTTCGACCAACTTAGAGCACAAAACTTGCCTGTAAGCGGAGGACTTTTTTAAAAAATAGGAAATAGTTGATCGGCCCTTTAATGTGTCAGACTTTCTTTTATTGTGCGTTTGTTTAGTGTCCCGTCAACGCAGTGATAATAGTAAACAAATGATCTGCCTAATTTATCACGTTTGTTGGATATTATTGTGAGGCGGTCCACCCACCACTTATGCCTTTATTATTTCATGTCTTGTTTTTAGTTTATTATTTCCTTATGTTTGACTTATTGAATTTGCTATTATATATATAATTACATTGAGGTATTGTTGACAGTGGTTAGGCTTTTATCTGTATCAGTTTTGAAATTGTTAAATTTTATATGTAGCTAATTTGGTTTGTTTAGGCTGAGGGAACTTTGTGTTTAATTTAAATTTAATAATATCATTTGCAGCTTAACTGTTATTGTATTGTAACTCAGGGCTGGGTGTATTGTTGGCAAGTATAGTTGGATGGCACAGGTGTGCCTACCCAGTTCCTGGAATCACTATATTTAGATTTTTTACCGTTTTTCTAATACTTTTACTTTTCACGAAGTGCACGTGCGCCACCGCTCGTTGAGTGTGCGAGAGAGACGGTGATATGTTTGCGCGGGCTGGCTTGGGCCAATGAAAGGACACGTGGTTCAAATTTATTTAAAATTGTGTTGTAAATTATTATGTAATTATGGTTTTCAGAAGAATATTTTCGCTTTAAAAGTTGTTTTAAAGTATAAAAGTTTGTAATTTGTTATTATATTTAATTTAGTTTTGATTTTCCATTATGTTTTTACCTTGGTGCGCTGGGTGGCCACTAGAGGCCCTGCAGGGAGAGAGCAAGCTTCGCGAGGTCGGCCATACTTACTTGTTGTTCGGACGCGGACAGAGATGGTTGTGTGAGCTGTGTGGGAGCGAGGTGGCGGAGCAGCCACATATACGTAGCTAATCTTTCTGTGCTGGTATCACAGAGTGGAGGGCTCGCAGGTTTGCGAGAACATTATGGTTGAGATGTCGTGGCGTGTTTTGAACTTTGAAACTGTGTTTTAATTTATTTTTTTTAAAGTTTAGCAGTTCTCTCCCGGGAGCGTCAGGCTTGGACAATGATGAAGACTATTATGATTGAAATCTAGAGTTTCTGTATGTAAAGTTGTTTTTTTTTTTAAGTTAATTAATAAAAACCGTCATGCCAACAGGTTTTTAATTTCATGTAGATACAGCAAACCTATACGATCACAACCGGCCACGTCAGAGGTTATGTCAACAATAATGTAAAGTAGCGTCATCTTCATTGAGCGCCGATGTGCTACATGTCTGGTGCCGTGACCAGGATATATGGTCCACTAACTTCATCTTCAGTTTAGCCGTCGCGTTACATTTTCTGGTGCCGTGACCAGGATCGGAAGCTGTGATGTCAACAACAGTGGATGCACGGCGCAGCGCAGCGACATTCCCGAATCGGAACAACAGCAGCAGCACCATTCAGCAGAGATGATTATTGTATTTAATTTGCTACATGTTGGGAAGTGGCGTGAGCAGGTAATCGGCGATTGCTGCGTGTGAAGGTATGTGTCCCGCATTGTTGTTTGGTCTCCAAATTTATCCTGCACTGAATGAAGATGTTTTCAAATTATAAATAATAATAATAATAATAATAATAATAATAATAAAAAAAAAAAGTGTGATTTTTTTTTTTTACTGCAACTTGTCTCTTAAATTTACTGTTGATTAGAATGTAACCTGTGAACATGGATTTAGCGGCATTGATTAAAGGTTTAATTGAGGAACAAACCAAGACTTTGGTTGGTGCTATTGAAGGGTTAAATTCAAAGGTTGTAGCTTTTGAAGACAAGCTAGACACATTGCACAGAGAGGTAAAGAGTGAGGTAGTGCAATCAAAGGATCAGGTAGTTGACTCGAAATTTTTAATGAATCATCTGAAGTAGAAGAGTTAGGCCTAAGGGTAGAGACTGAGATTGAGCTGCAGAATGTTGAGGAGGGTGAATTTTTGGTTGATAATGATGTTGAGAATGTTCCAGAAATTGTAGAAAATTTAAATTCTGTTGATGAGGCCAACAATGTCTCTAAGTGTGACTGTGTATTGCTGAGTGAAGGTCTTGCTAAACCTAAATGTAATCGCCGTATAATTTGCACATGGGAAACAAAAGTAAGATGCGAGATGGAAAGGACTTTTTGTTGGACTGATGGAGTACTTGAAGGATCAAAATTCAGGAGGGAATGTGAACAGTGGGGGGTGAAAGTGTGGCACAGACATGAGGTGAAATTCAAAGATGTGAATGAGCAGGAAGGTGAAAGTGGTTGTTGTTCTGTGGAGAGGAAAGTCGAGGAATGGAGTGTGGTGAGAGAGACACAAAAATGGGGGGTGCAAGAATGGTGCAGGGGTAAGGTAAAATTTAAAAGGTAACAAGACTGCAAGAGAATGGCAAAATCAAAGGGTTTGTTTGTGCTAGGGTATGTAATTTCTGTATTTTGGATAAAATGTGTATTTTCATAATGTGTAATTTTTCCTGGTCATATGTAACAGCAGAACTTACCTGGCTGTCAAGGAAAAGTTAATGCACACATGCCACAAGTTATGGATGTTTTTACTGCCTTTCATTATCACAGGTTTTTTCTACAACACTCATACACACTTTGTCATTTAATTTATATTTTTGCAAGATGTAATAGTTTGAACTTGGTTTTGTTTTGTCACTCTGTGGTTGTGGTTGCCAGGCAGGGTCACAACAGAGTTGTAATTTTGATTGCTAACAGTAATATTTGGAAAGCATATTTTAATTGACACTGAGTACATTATGTTATGAAAGTTATAATTTTGAATGGTGTATATTGAGTTAAAAGATTTTGAGTAGTTGAAGTAATTTGTTGATTTTGAACATTTTGAGTTAATTGGTAATTACCCTCTTGGCTTAGGTCACCTCTGGATTCCGTGGCCGTGATTAGGCTCAGTAATTCGAGTAATGATGGTAATGTGTACAGGATACTTCGTCGTCGTCCAATGGGCATACCTGAGTGTTTGATTAGTATTTTGTTGTGTATTTGCCACTTTGTCGTTGCTCCAAAGGGTGTGCTTAATCTGGTTTTATGATGTACAGGGTACCTCGCCGTTTATCCAAAGGGTACGCCTGAATGTGATTTTTTATTTATTGTGTTATGCCACTTCGTCGTTGTTCCAAAAGGGTGTGCTTAGTTTTACTTAAGTGTTTAAAGTTTTTTTGTAGGTGATGATTCTTAGTTTGAGGTGAGCTAATCCAGTAAGTATTGAGATTTTCTTGTGAGTTTTGGTAATTTGTAAGTTAAGAGTTTTAATCCATTAATTAGTAGTGTTTTTGTGAAGGCTAATTTATAGTAGTAATATTTTCTGTTTGAAGAATATAATTTTTGTTGTTATCTTTGTCGTTTGTGTGTACTCAGTGTCTTGGCTTACATGTACACATAATTTACTAGTAGTTTTGATTTGTGGTCATGTGTATATTGCTGTTTCCTCACAGCGCAGTCACAGTTTTAAAGTAGTAAAAGGGAAACTGGGGATGTGCAGCCAGTCACTTTATGTACTAACTTTAATTAGGGTATTTTTGGAAATTTTCTGTTTAATGATAATTAAGGAGTTTGATACGACTTTTTGTTGTATCGGTAACAACCGATCACAACTGTACGAGAGGGAATCGTCAGGGCATGCATTCCACAACTGTGATTTTTTACTGCCTGTTAGTAACTCACTTTTGAAACAACATACTTGTACACTTTTGACACGTAATTTTTGTTTTGTTAATTTGTTTTTCTTGTTGTGGTTGTTGGCAGGACCATAACTCAGATTAAGAGTTAGTATTTTGCACACAGAGTAACTTTTGATATGGGACTGAGTACGTTGTTGTGAGTTTGTTTGTTGTAGTGGAAGATCTTACAGTAAAGTTTTGAGTTTTAATAACTTCAGTGAGATATGAGTTTTGGTTTTAATTAACTGTCTGTAACTCTCTGACTTAGGTCACCTTACTTTTCAGTGGCCGTGATTTGGCTCTTTGGCTTTGTGCACACGTTATTGAGGTGATTTTTAATTTTGAGCAGGATGTCTCCTCGTCGTCCAATAGGCATACCTGATTATATAGTATTGATATTTTGTTGTGTGGATGTCACTCCGTCATTGTCCAAAGAGTGTGCTGGTTTTCTAAAAATGTTGAGGAGTTGGTGTGCTTCAAAGCCAGGTTCAAGATGACCTAACACAGATTGTTATTGATGTAAATTTTTCCTTATGAAGTGATAAAGTAAAGTTTTTGCTATTATATTTGTTTGTGATTTGCTTTAGAATGTTGATTGTTAATGAGTTTAGAGAGTTTTGATGTAATAATGTTTTATTGTGTGTGGTTGTTTGAATTTTTGCTTTGTACTCAATTTATTTGCAGACATGTACACATAACACATAGTTAAGTTTGGTATGAGTTGCGGTAATGTTTGTTTTGGGGTTTCCTAGCAGTGCAGTTGTGTATATTTGAAAATTTGATAAGAGTACCTGGTAAATTATTATGGATGTAATTAATGGTTTCAGTTGTAATGTAATGTTCTTTGCTTTGTTTTCTTTTGAAGGGTGTTTTGGCAGATGTTCATATTGTAAACTGTTGAGAGCAAAATTTGCTGCTGTTCTATTTACTGTTGCTGTACTAAGTGTTGTGAGGTTTCTGTTTTGGTGATTTTAATGATGTTTCAATGCTACGTATTTTGCTTTTGAATTGTTCGCTGCTGTAATGTGATGCTCTTTTCAGTTTTTCTAAAAGTATTTTGTTGTGTTCGTGATATCCTGCAGGTCTGTACTCTGTACTTGACACACAGAGGATTGTGGGGACAACCTCTGCATGTCAAGTGGGGGGTTGTGAGGCAGTCCACCAACCACTTAGGCCTTTATTATTTCATGTCTTGTTTTTATTTTATTATTTCCTTATGTTTGACTTATTGAATTTGCTATTATCTATATAATTACATTGAGGTATTGTTGACAGTGGTTAGGCTTTTTATCTGTATCAGTTTTGAAATTGTTAGTAGCTAATTTGGTTTGTTTAGGCTGAGGCAACTTTGTGTTTTAATTTAAATTTAATAATATCATTTGCAGCTTAACTGTTATTGTATTGTAACTCAGGGCTGGGTGTATTGTTGGCAAGTATAGTTGGATGGCACAGGTGTGCCTACCCAGTTCCTGGAATCACTATATTTAGATTTTTTACCGTTTTTCTAATACTTTTACTTTTCACGAAGTGCACGTGCGCCGCCGCTCGTTGAGTGTGCGAGAGAGACGGTGATATGTTTGCGCGGGCTGGCTTGGGCCAATGAAAGGACACGTGGTTCAAATTTATTTAAAATTGTTTTGTAAATTATTATGTAATTACGGTTTTCAGAAGAATATTTTTGCTTTAAAAGTTGTTTCAAAGTATAAAAGTTTGTAATTTGTTGATATATTTAATTTAGTTTTGATTTTCCGTTATGTTTTTACCTTGGTGCGCTGGGTGACCACTAGAGGCGCTGCAGGGAGAGAGCAAGCTTCGCAAGGTCGGCCATACTTACTTGTTGTTCGGACACGGACAGAGATGGTTGTGTGACTTGGTGTTTGGACGCTGACGAAGATGGTTGTGCGGGCTGTGTGGGAGCGAGGTGGCGGAGCAGCCACATATACGTAGCTAATCTTTCTGTGCTGGTATCACAGAGTGGAGGGCTCGCAGGTTTGTGAGAACATTATGGTTGAGATGTCGTGGTGTGTTTTGAACTTTGAAACTGTGTTTTAATTTATTTTTTTAAAGTTTAGCTGTTCTCTCCCGGGAGTGCCCGCGATTATCTTTTAGTCGGTCTCAAGGCAGAGCAGGCTGATGTATTGAAGAGGACAGCTGCTGTGGCTGTGGTATTGATTGGTGCATGCGCGCGCAGCCATTTCCGGCACTCACCCCCCCCCCCACACAAATCATGGTCTATCCTCCCGGCCGGCCGAGCGGCTGGGCGATAAGCAAGCGACGACACGGCACGTAACCTCACAGCACGCGAATTTCTAAGCGTTCACGGCGCAAAAGAAAAGCCCACGAGAGTAGAATACACTATCGCCTTTTCTCTAAAAGAGGTCTGGTCATAAATTTCATTTATAGCCAAGTTAAAATGTAAGATTTATTATTGCTTAAGATGACTGAACATGGACTTAATGCGAAAACGGCCTATTTTGACATATAGAGGTTCCAAATGGGTGCGAAATCTTATAACGACCACCTCTCTATAACGACCCTAATCTCGGGAACCGTGAGGGGTCGTTATAAAGAGGTTTTACTGTATTTTTGGAAGAATTTAACTACAGAAATTTTAAAGCTAAATTAATATGTAGTAAATTATTACAATACTACAAAAAATTAGATCTGTGTGTGTATAAACAATGTAATGCTAAAGACAAATCGTTTTTCAAACTAATTTTGGTAAAATAACAGTGAAACTTCCTGGGTGTTTCACATTTGGAAACATTCGTAGAATAGTTGTATAGAAATTCTGAAAATGTACAACCGGCTTATTATATGACCAATTAAAAGTATCACTGTTAAAAAAGTTTAACCATAGTACAGTACTTAGTTCAAGACCTGGATTGCTTACAAAAATGTTTACAAGATCTTCATATTACCAATGCATAAAGTTCTAGTACAAACCGTCGTAATTGCATCCCAACGAATACCTTGGATCCGCACTTTCACGTTAAATTCGAAATTGCAGACTACACAAACAGCTGAAAAGGATGTTTCCCCACGTTTCGGCCATTTTAATTCATGTTCCCACTCTTTGCGACATCGGTGAGGATCCACAATATTTTTCAACGAAATTAAGAATTATTAACTTCCCCACAGCAAACATTTTATGTAAATATACGGCATGTCAAACGTAAACAAACAGCATTTAACATCTTTTCATAGATGTATGAATGGTAACTAGGTAGACAAACTTTCGCTGCCGAGATTGCAATGATCACGGTCTTGGACCATCGACGGGACCACCACTTTTACCATTTTGTGTATATCTATATGTTCCGTTAGTGTGTATTGCTACACTTTGAGTGCCAAGTATACGATGATAAAGAGTATCTGCGCGAGTATATCTATGGCCACGAACGTAACCTCACACATGAATATGTAAATATTTGCGTTGACAATATACATGAATGTCAGTTCTTTCTCGTATATTTATCTTAACCTTTAAACATCCGCGAAAACAGTAAAATCCATTAAATTATGTTATGCTCGTAAGTAGAAATAGCCTTGTTACCCACTCAGATTATTTTAAGAAATTGTTTAAAATTCACTATTCGAAATTGCTTGAATACTTAAAAATTTGGGAATAGAATTTGGTATTCGTTTTTCGAATACAAATAGTACAGATTTACTATTAGAAAAATATTCTAAATTTTGAAGTTTCACACACCCCTAGTTTAGACTTGTTTGTAGCATTTTGTGGAAAAAATAAACCTAAAAACGATTACAAGAATCTTACCAAAATTGGTGATGCACGCACAATTTTTTTTTTTTTTCAGAGGCTGCAATGCTGGTGTACTATCCTTTGCAACATGAAAATAATGGATCAAAAAAATCAAGTAAAGTTTGAAGACAAGCCTTTGTGTTGTACTGTGTTCGGTACTTGTGCCCATTTAACGATAGCATGCCCAGCTATTGTGTGTGTGTATATGGCAAGAGTAGAGGTAATGCAAAATCCGCACCATCAACGAGTCCAAACTTGGTCACTTATGCCGTTCTTACCCATTGCCTAGTTGTATTTACTTTCCAAACGCTCGCCTGGCTGATATGTAGTGCTGATAACGTGTTCCCCTTCCACTTTGCTTTCAGTAGCATACACACACTCCACCAAGGTATACATGCGTCAATCACCTGCATCACGGATAAATTCCATGAAGCATATGATTTGACCACAACGTCGGCTCCAGAAACCCTACAGCCTGGAGGAGATTGCAACACAAGAAGTTTCTCACTTCACGAGGAAAGTTGAATGAACTACTAAAAACTCCCAAAAATAAAAAAATAACATACAAGACATTTGATTATTTGTCATTTTCAGTGGTTGGGTGCAGGTAGAGGCGGGAATAAAAAACTCTGTTGTGTACACATGTAAGAGAGATTATCTTTACTGATGTTAGTAAGCACGTGGAAGGGGAAGGGGAGGATTACAGGTTGGATGTCTGCAAGATATTTTTTCCGCCAAGGAGGTGAGGATATTGATTGACATTATCTGGGAAATGCGTAGGAAGTTGTTTCCCACGCTGAGGTTTGGGAAGGTATAATGTAGGTTGGGGGGAGGGAGTCAACTGGTGGTTGTGAGACAAGCATGTAACTCTAGCTGCCACAGTAAGATTTCACTTTATAATAAAGAAATGAGGGGTAGACAAACTGTGTGACGTAAGTACAGTAAAACCTCTTTATAACAACCCCTCACGGTTCCCGAGATTAGGGTCGTTATAGAGAGGTGGTCATTATAAGATTTCCAACCCATCTGGAACCTCTATACAGTGAAATCTCACTATAAAGTACTTCAGTTTAAAGTACTTTTCATTATAAAGTACATTTGCTGGAACCTCTACAAAAAGTTTTCTATTAAATAACTGTTCAGTTGAAAGTATTTTCAGTATTAAGTGTAAAATTTCAAGTTCCCTTCGTGTACTTTGTAATGAGATTTCACTGTATGTCAAAATAGGCAGTTTTCGCATTAAGTCCATGTTCAGTCATCTTAGGCAATAATAAATCTTACATTTAAACTTAGCTATAAACTAAATTTAGGACCAGGCGTCTTTTAGAGAAAAGACGATAGTGTATTCTACTCTTGGGGCTTTTCTTTTACACCGTGAACACTTAGAAAGTCACGCACCGTGAGGTTACGTGCCGTGACGCCGCTTGCTTATCGGCCAGCTGCTCGGCCGGCCGGGAGGATAGACCATGATGTGTGAGGGGGGGGGGGAGGTGAGTGCCGGAGATGGCTGCGCGTGCATGCACCGATCAATACCACAGCCACAGCAGATGTCCTCTGCAGCATGTCAGCCTGCTCTGCCTTGAGTTGAAACTGACTGAAAGATAACCCTCGGGCGAGCTTTGTGACGTAATGTTATCGCTCAGTTAAAATATTAAAGTTACATGTCAATGTGTAAAATATTTTGTTCAGGACAAAGAAAATGTAGCGTCATGGTCCCCACTCTACTAAAAGTGTACTATCAATTAGTTAACAGCATAGTCATAGTGGTTGTACAAGCAAATGTTCAAATTTATTAAAGAGTACACATGGAAAAAAAATTTATGAAAAAACTACAGTAAAACCTCTTCATAACAACCCCTTATATAACAACCACCTCTCTATAACAACCCTTTCCTCAAGAACCGTGGGGTTTTAAAATAAGGGTTATGCTGTATATACCACCCCTACATAAAGACCCTATTCTAGGGAACCGTGAGGGGTCTTTATAGAGAGGTTTTACAGTAAAAAACTTACCAGATATAATATCCAACAAACGTGATAAATTAGGCAGATCATTTGTTTACTATTATCACTGTGTTGACGGGATACAAAATAAACACACAATAAAAGAAAGTCTGACACATTAAACGGCCGAACAACTGTTTCCTATTTTTTAAAAAAAGTCCTTGATAGAGGTCTGCTTCATTTTGATAGCAGCCTTTTCAACGAACTCCTTTATGCGCAAAAAGTTTGACATTATCTCATCACTTGCACCATGTTGCCACAGCATCAATGCATAGACATCCCCAGCTTTGAGGACGTCTCTCGTCGTGGGGACATCGGCAATTTCACTTTCTCCCTCGACGTCTTCATCATTATGGAAATATTGAAAGTCCGTATGAAGTGTACAAGAAATGTACGGGTCGTCAACAATCGTTTACAGAATCAAGCCTAATAATCGTAACCAAATCTAAAGCCAAAATAACTACGTGGGTCGTCAATATTAGTTTACAGAATCAAGCCTTGTAATCGTAACCAAATCAAAAGTCAAAATAACAGCTTGGGTCGTCAATAATCGTTCACAAATTCAAACCAAATAAATTACCAAATTGAAACTGTGAAAATCAAAATGTAATAAGTAGTCATAAATCGTAAAAAACCAAGAGAAATCCAATAGTCGCGCAATAAAGTCGTTATAATAGAGCAAACACAGAGCGTGTAGCGTATCTAACAGCAAGCGAGAGAACACTGGCACGTGAACAAAGGAGAATGCAGAGCGCGCCAGGTATTCACGTGAGGGGAAAGGAAGATAAAAAGTACTGTTACGGCAGGCTCCCCGCATGGAGTGGAGTACAGTTCTCGCCACTAGAAATGCAACACCGCGCACAAAAACCTATTTTTTGCCGATTTCCTTGAAATTTGAAATAAAAAAAATTAAAAAATCATGGTTTCCCAAGAACGGGTCGTTATAAAGAGGATTTCCTGTACTAGTAGTGCTCACAGGCCGAACGTTTCTCTCCGACGTATGCCGTCACATTTTCCAACAGTTTTAACTTTTTTTCTTGGAAAATTTTTACGATATTTTGACTGATCCCGAGAGTATATTTGCAAAATCCCTACCTTCGTAAAATCCAGGGTAGGTAAAAATGGGGGTTCAGTGTACTTTTTTTAAAACTAATTCCCACTGTCAGATATATCTGGATTGATTTCTGTCTTAATTTTAAATAGAAAAAAAAATCAAGTAAAATGGTACTGTCCTGCCAGTTGAGACTGGGTAAGGTGACTGAGGGCTTGGATTTGGATTTAAACTCTTGAAAGCGCTACACTTGCAGTGGAACCTGGCCCACATCTTCCTGTGCACCTAGTACTGTTGTAGGTTTTTTTTTTTGTGTTGAAGTTTAAAGGCTTGAATTGAGCCTGGACAGTGGAGGGGTACATAGGGTTACTGTCTAAGAGCCTGCCAGCAATCCAGTCTCTCTTGAAACAAGAGGCGCTTGAGAACTCCATGCAGTTTAATGTTTGAACATGTCAAACTGAAATATTGCACTGCCCAAGCTAACATATTAACTTAAACATAATAACCTAGTGGCCAGATCAAGTGTGGAAAGTTGAAATTGGCACCATTGATATGTTTGGTTTAGATATCTAAAGTGGTCTAAGATTGGTGGACTTCTTGTCACGATGGCTGTGGGAACAAAACCTGTATTAAAATAGCATAATTAATTTCAGGTAACTTTTGTAGGATTAACAGTTCATCGTAGTTATATGTACATTGCTTACGATTTTAATTATGTCCAAGAAAAATCTCAAAATCTGTCCAATTTTGTAAAATTAATATTTGTGACGATTTGCTGTTATAATTAATTATTATAAATTGGCAGCTAGGTAAGCGTACATAATACAACCACTTGTACACAAAGCACAAATTTTGCCAACGTACATTTTCGTTGTTACTCTTGTTCATAGCTTATGCTTTTATGCAACACACATTATGTTGTATTATTACGTGAAATCTATAAGAAACGCACAGTAAGTGGGTATGTTTAACTTTTTTTTTTCCTGAGAACAGCTCACAGACTAAACCCCAATTTTGAGAAATAATTTGTTCAAAAACATGTAGCTATTACAGGAGTAAATACAGTAGAGTCTTGTTATAGCGAAATGTCACGGTTCTGGGTTCGAACTTCTGACCCCTAAACTCAAAAACTGCATTAAAACAGTCTGTAATGTTATTTAATTACAAAGTAGTGCGTTATTTTTAAGGAAATATAGGTTCATTTTAACAGGTAAGTATACGCTGATTATAATGGTACCCAACAAGTATGGGTGCAACTATTCACTAAGTCCAAATGGGCCAAAAACTCCGCCGCGTGATGTAAGTATGGCTATCTATCGCTGGACCACCGCAACTGTGTCTCGCCCGTGCAGGCGCGTGGCAAGAGTGCACGCGCAAGCAGTCAACATGATTACACTGCCGGCCGCTGCTGACCAATGTAATCAGTTTGACGAGTGTAGCAATGTATTTATTTATTTACTTTAGCATGCATGCTCATATGATAATTCTGTGTGCCCTTTCACTCTGTGGCACGCGTCGAATAATTTGTGCACATGCCCGAGACATATGAAAATCAGCTTGGACTGGTGAATGTAATTGTTCACTTGTCAATTGGACAGGTAATGCTAGTGTATTTGCCAGCAAAAATAAGCAACGCCAACATTGGTAGTTGCTTTATTTTCACGTACTAGTCATGAACTGTGTTTAGCGGTGGCACAATGTTAAGTTCGAAGCCAATTAGTTGTAACAGAAGTGGGCGTACATGTATGCATTGACTTTGAGCAAGTTCACAAGTTTGTGATTTTATTCCGGCAGTGTGCCAACAGAAAACATGTCTGACCTACGTGGGCGCTACCAAATTTAGATTGACAGTTCGTTGAAAAGCAGTGCTAAAGCTAGACATGCTCGTTTTCACACACGGCCCACCACCCGTGTAACTGCCAACACGCAAGGATTTATTGCTTCTCGCTCAAATTTATGGGACGTTTAATGTGTTAAATTATAATTTATAATTAGCGTACAGTAAATGTTGAAATTGCCATTAAACTAAAAGATAAAAACATGTACGGCCGATTGTGTGAGCAAGAAGGTGAATCAGAACAGCAAATGCACTGAGACAGGAGGCGGTAATGGCAACGCTTCCTATCATCCGCCGTCCTAGCTGCTTATCTCAAAAAGCTGTAGGTCTACGGAGTAAAATATGAGCTGTAGCAAGCTAAGCAGAGATAAGCACGAGTAGTTGTGTGTGGGTGCGTGTGTGAGGAAGAGAGACAGCGCTATCGTATCTCCCAGATGCATTTCTTATGTATGCGTGGTGTGTGTGTGACTCGGGTCTAGTACAGCCGGCTGTATTTATTATTAGTGAAGAGACCGCTTATGTCCGCCGTTATTCAGTCAGAACACGCAGTTCTTGCTCCAAATAGCCGTGTCATCTGAGCTGAGCAGAAGCTTTTTGGGAGCGCCTGACAGCATCGGAGCCTTCCTCTTTTTACCCCCCCCCCCCCCGGTCACATGTTGCTGGCTTGCTGTGTCTTTTTATGTACAAGCAGATTGAGGGAGAGAGAGAGAGAGACGTGTATTCTTATTGAACTCTCTCATTTGTGCGAGTATTCGAGCAACCCTCTTCTTGTTAACAATACACAGGATCTAGGCCCAAGCGACAGAGCAGTGGGCTGATGCGCTCAGCCACGTCGCTGACGACTGTACGCATATCAAAATCCAAAATCATAATCACTAATAAAATCAGAAAAGCAAGCTGTATGTGAAACTACACACGGTTGAAAGTACGATGATTAACTACGGAAACATAGCCAACGTTCACCTGGGTTGAAAAGGGATGGGGGAAATAAAGGGAGCAATTCTATTTTAACAATGGGCGTTTGAGTTTGGGGAGGGAAGCGAGTTGTCCAGGCACAGAAGCATGACTCCGTGACAGTGCCAGCGGACTGGCTTGGGGTGGGGGGGGGGGGGCTGTGTTAAGGGTGGAGGTAATCTCTACATCCGGCTGTCAAGATAACAAATACCTACTTAACAAGGTCACCTACATCGCCGCAAGTCTGCTTCACATGGTCACGAATCTCGCTGCAAGCATGCTTCACACGACTCACCACACATGTTTCTACTCATAAAACTCAAATTTTTCATGAAATTTTTTTGCGATTTTTTGAGGTTCCTCAAAAAGTCTTCGCTATAACCATGTTTTCGCAATTTCCGTGTTCGCTATGATGAGATTCTACAGTACAGTTATCTCTTATGTGCGAATGTCTGAGTTTTACTGTTTATTTTTCAGAGTTTGAAATACAATTTTGGATTTAACGAAACTGATTAAAAGTAGAAAAACATTTCCTTTCACCATGACACTTAGATAAGGGTCTATCTTCTGGGCTGCGTGTGTGTGCAGAAATCCACTTTGCCAGAGTAAACTACTGTAGTATACATACAGGACTACCGACATTACTGACAAAAAATAAGAATACTCGGAACTGTAAATATATACCTGGTATTCTGTTTTAGGGCTGTCAATCAGCTCTTCCTGCTCGTTGGAGAACAAGTTCCCAGACTTCAGCTCCTCACTGGCCAAGATGTTTGACTGCAATGAACGCATCATTACAATCACGCAATATACTGTACAGTATGCCCAACACACTTCACACAAGGATAAATAAGTACCCGTCCATTACATAAAGATACAAAGAGAAAAAAAAAACAGAAAAATTAAAGATTACCAGAAAGAAAGTACAGGGAAGAAGAAAATTATAGAAAAACAAAGAACTACAGAGACAAAAAGAGAAAGACCTAAAATAACATGAAAGTGCAAGAGAGAAAAATAAGTACAGTGTATATACATGCACACTGAAGTTACTAGTAAACAAACTGCCTCAAAATTATTCCCTGGTGAGAAACTCAATTTAGCAGAAATTATGTTGGGGGGGGGGGGAAAGAAATAAATAATATACTAAATTATTAAAACAAATAAATAATAAAATAAAAAATAAAGTAATTAATTAATAACGTAATCAAATAAATAAATAATAAAATGATAAAGTTTCTAAAAAAATTTATTAAATAAATAAATTAACAAAATAAATAAACAATTAAATAAATAATTAATTAAAAAATCAATAATTACATAAATAAATATTTAAGTCCTGTTATAAGCTGGCACTAGCAATACAAGGATAGTAATGTCCATGACAGCTGTCTGCCAGTTGTTCTCACAACAAGTATCTACTGGACAGACTGTCCCAGCGTCTGCCGCCCTCTCGGCGCAACATGACCACCAGCAGTCACCACCAAGATTCACAGCAACACCAGCTGTAAGACGTCAAGTCAGCCAGCCAGCCTGTCATACAGTTCCAAGTTTTTCCCCTCAAGTTCATAAACATCATTACAATACCAGGTTAGTTTGGGGCCAGCTTACGTACCAAGGGAAGGAGGTAACTAATAGGGGAGACAGTAATGGCAATACTGTACCTGTCCAGCGCGATTGTTTCCAAACATCTGCTGTATCTGATAGAACTTTGTGCTCTGATTGCTGCTAGTCTTCTGGCTTTTCTCCGACACCACCTGCAACACATCTCACGCATCAAGGGCAAGGGAAATTAAACACTAAAACAATAATACACACCTCAAGAGACCTAAAGTTTTGCAGTTTTTAACAAACAAGTTTGTTTTAACAGTGTCTCATCTAATTAAAAGGAGAAAGAAAATCACTGTGTATCAATGAGAACTTTGTATTAATAATGTTTTGCAGTACTAGAGTGCGCAGTACTGTGTAGGACAAAACAGACCCTGGCTTGCGGAAGGTAGTGTTATATGCACAGTGTGTCCGAACTTCAGTTACATACACTGTGAGGCGATTCCCTATCCAAAATGGCACAAGAAAACATTATATGAACAATTGTACAGTAACCAAAGGGAGAGACCCACAGTTAAAAATATACTTTTAAATTTTTAAATTAAAAATAATAAATCGTTCTGGAGATTCAAGTAAAATTGTGTGAATGATGTTTCTTCACATACACTTTCAATTTTTGGAACAATTGTGGGGTACTAACATTCCCTACACTGAGAAAGAAAGGAGGTGGTATGCATTTATCTTCCCAATGTGTGTGTAACCCTTGGGCATGTTTATTTTTAACTAGCTGACCCGACAGACATTGTCCTGTCTTAACGATGACTACTGTAATCGAATTGTTATAATTAATGTCAATAAATAAATCTCAAGGGTAGTCGCTAAGTGTTTGTGGCATCAATCTTGAAAATCCATGTTTTTCACATGGCCAGTTGTATGTCGCCTGTTCCCGTGTAGGAATACGAACAAAACTATTTATATACTAAGAATATTGTATATCATAAAGCATTAGAGTAATAAACACACTTTTTTATTAACTATAACAATTCGATTTCAATAGTAATCGTTAAGACAGGAAGCATGTAGACAAAATTATGGAAAACAATGTTCGTATTTGTTTAGCATTTGACGAAATTATACCATCCTGAAGGCGTAATGGCTCTGAAATAATCGTGATGTACAATGAGAAATTCAGTTTTCTTTATTTATTTTTTATCAATAAAATAACTCCGATCGAAGCATTTGTTTTAAACGATATTCAGATTTTTTACATCCTCTTTGTCAAATGTTTATATTGTCCAAAGCGCTAAGGTTAAATAAGAAATATTATATGGTTGTTAAGTATTCTTAAATAAGTATTCTTAAATTTTCTAATTTTACATGCAATTTTTTTAAAACTTTTTTTTAATAAGAACTTTCTACAGACAATAACAAACACAACAAAAAAAAAATAG
>PNEQ01078355.1:0-17381 GCA_003012365.1 Medauroidea extradentata | reverse complement strand
AACTAGTGCCCCACGAAGCATCTCGGGATCACATTAGACATATGCTGACGCCGAAAAACGTGTATAAACGTATTTAAGAAGTTACGGAAGTTAAGTTTACGGTTACGTTACGTTTATGCCAACATGAAACCACAATTCTGCACAACAAACAAATTTAGAAAAAGAAAGGGATAGGGTGGGTAGGCCAAGTACCTTACAGAAGGAAAAAAAAAGTAATACTTCCCTTTTTTTATACAGCTGCGGTAATATACATGATAAAACATAATTTATCATGAAATTTTTAGTTTAAATAATAATAAAAAAAATAATGCAATGATAGGATAAGCTAACCAAGAAATGTACAAACTTCACAGTACTCTCAGAACATAATACGCGATTAGTAACTTGATGCAAGCAGACGAGCAGATTACTAAGGAACAGTAAATATTGCAACAAATTAACGGTGTAGGTCAGTTAGTTCCCAGAGATGGAATATCAGATCAGCATTCGTTGCTCGAGCGAAAAATGCCAGAAGCCAATATACTGGCTTCGTATTATTTAAGAATCTATTTTATTAAATTTTTGAGAGGATTTTGTTTTAAAAAAATTATGTTTACATAATACAATGAAATAATTGAACCTCTAATTGTAATTAAGAATTTTTCCGAGGTTAACCAATTAAATTTGAAGACAAAATGCTGAAGTACTCACACATTCTGGCTATACATTCCATTGTACACAACATGGTTATCCTAGACGACAACATAACACTTTCTATATACTGTATGAGCATAGTCTCGGGGTTAAGAACTATAGCTCAAAACTATTATTAGCACTAGCGTTGGAAGACAATTCTGAGCCGCAGTGTAATGCTTCAGCAGCACACGACCAGCAATTTGTTTATTTCGGTCTCAAGAATGTAAACTGCCCTGCAGGTATAATGAAACACAAGGTATAACCGGCTTTACTGCAATTGACAGCTGTGTTGCCTGTCATGTATACAGATGTTTGCAAGAAGCAGCAGTGTTTCTTGCCGTTACAAGTGGCTTTTGCACAAATACATCTGCTTACTTTCCAAACTGCCCCATTCACAAGTAAATGCAAAATATTTCCACCTGGGAAATACATTCTACATTTCACAACCTTCGGAACTTTACTAATAAAAAAACTGCAATACATGCAGTAGACTAGCAACAAAAATAACAAAAATCCTTCTACACTCCTGACAGAACTGCAAATTGACCGAGATAGGTCGATCACTTTCCTACTCACCTTATGGGACTGCGACTTCTCCGCCTCGTCAAACTGGATCCGCTTGACGACGCTGTGTCTTGTGAGATTCTGGGAAGGGAGAAGAGTGTACTAAACTACAAACGCCACCACGGCAATCCTCCACAACAACAAGAGTATATAGAATCCCAAACAACATGAGACAAACACAACAGTACAATCAATATATAGCTACAACTTGGTGCAGTACTACAAGTGCATACACAAGTGTCACTACATTACGACAGGGTGCGCTAAATACTGTACAGTGCTGCAGAACAATCAATACTGTATTTACAGAATATTTCACCCATTTTCAGCAATTATAGCAAATAACTATTTGGTTTCAGAGTCCCAGGACTTCACTCGCAGTGTCTTACAATTAAAGTACGAAGTAATGATTAAATGATGCAAGGTGAGCTAGATAGGTACTGTAGTGAAAGCAAACACTAATAGTGATGGTGGGTGAAATATAACAAAACTACTGCAGATGTGTGCAGCATGCAATGCGACTAATAACAACACCTAACATTACAAGGGGGTGGGGAGAATAAAAGACAGATGTTCTACACTTGCTGCAACCAAGGAAAATTCTGAAAGACAAGAGGAGAAAAAAATAAAAATTCAATTGGTAAACATGTCATAAAAGCATAAATACATAATTTTCTAGACTGGAATAAATTAGGTAGTAAAACATAAATAGCTATTGTATAATTACATCTGAAATGGGTGAAACACTCCTCAACTGATGGTAATGTTTTCAACATACAATCATAATGAAATTATCTACAGTTTGAAAATAAAAATAGACGATATCAATAATTGGTATACATACTGTAGTTGATTACGTAAACATTAAATTAAATACTACATAAGCAAACTTGTATTTCCCAGTAAGTCACTATGTTTGCAACATAAATTCCGAGATATTAATGTTTTTTTTACCAACTAGCGTACATGTTGTCGGCAAGTATTTCTATTGGCAAATAAACTAGGATGACCGCAAGAAACCAAGCGTGCACAACTTGCTCATACACTGCCATGTCTTCCTGCTGTAGCTATAGTGCATCAAATGATCACATGTACTTGTCATTCTGTGTATATTTATATGTACAGTCAACCAGATACAGGAACAGTTACTAGCTGAAAACAAACAAAATGTATGACTACATTATCAGGATTAATAAATTTCTAAACAGACCAAATGAATCAATGAAAAAATTTACTAAATTAGTGGACAAATACGTAGTGGCATAATAAACTGATGAATAAATCCAAACAATGGATGCATGGATAAATTTAAATAATTACATGAATTAATGAAAATAATGAATGATGAGAGTTTTACCTAAATTAAGGTTTTATTCAACATAAAATCCTACACCTTCCATAGCATGAATGAACAAAACATACGACAGCTAGAGTCCAAACAGAATATGTACATTACTATTACATTTACCCCACCTAGGTCTTATAATCTTCTCGGTATTCAGGTCTTCAACAGTCTGAGAATTCGGAAAACCAGTTTCTGTTTCATTTCTATTATGATCACTGTTATTGTCGTAGGATTGAGATGCATCAGGTGAAATATTTTCATCCAACTGTTTTACCTCTCCATTTTGAGCTGGAACTGAATGATCAGGAAAGTTTCACTGGGTAATATTGTTGGGCTCTTCAAATCCGTCATTTCCGATAGGTGCCAAATGTCTTGTCGAGACAGCAGTTTCACGACCATTTGGAAGTCTGATGTGGGCATATACAGAATTGCCTTCCAATAAGATGACCTTATCTACAAGGGGTTCATACTTAGAGTGTCTGACATGGCGCTTCATTAACACGGGTCCTGGTGTCAGCAGCCAAGTTGGAGTAGATGTGCCATTGTTAGACCGCCTTACATGCTTGAACATCCTCTCGTGTGGAGTCTCATTTGTACTAGTGCAAAGAAGAGAGTGTATAGCACTCAAAGCATCCACTAATACTAACTCCCAATGACGAGGGTCTAGGTTTTTAGTCTTCAATGCTAGTTCAATTGTTTTCCAAACAGTGCCAACATATCTTTCTACTTGCCCATTACCTCGTGGGTTGTATGGAGTGGATCGACTTGTAGCAACAGACAGTGTTAAGATAATCTTTAAGCTCTTGAGACATGAATGATGCACCTCTGTCAGAATGAATGCATGCAGGAGTTCCAAATAGAGAAAACCGTTCCTGAAGTTTACTTATGACAGAAGTTCACAACAAGGAAAAGAAAACGAGAAAATTCGTCTACAACAATAAGTAAGTATTTGTTCTAAGAAACAGAATTTAGAGGTAGGCCTATTTTAAAATCAACATTTAAGCGCTCAAATGACTGAGTTGCTTTAATAAGGTGTGCTTGACATTTGAAAAATTGAGGCTTGATTTCTTTACATACTTTACATGAAGAAACCACTCTTCTGATTTCATCTCAAGAGCACGTAAAATTGTTACTTCGTACCCAGTGATACATCCTCGTTTCTCCAGGATGACATAGGATTTGATGGAGATTGTTAAGTTTCCTCAAAGAAGATACGGACATAGCATAACACTGGTGGGAGAGCGCATCAGCAGCCGCATTATCTCTGCCTGGTCTGTAGATTACTTCATAACTATAGCAAGACAACTCTATCTCAACCTCAACATTTTTTCATTCTTTACTTTACCAGGTATTTTAGTATCAAACATAAAGGACATAGATTTCTGATCTGTTATCAACCGGAAATTTCGACCCAGTAGATAGTGTCTCCATTTGCGGATAGCTTCTATAATCGCATAGGCTTCCTTTTCCACAGCAGAATGGTGCTGTTCAGATTTAGAGAGTGTCCGAGAGAAGAAGGCAACAGGTCGACCACTCTGAGAGACTGTTGCAGCTATAGCTAGTTCAGAAGCATCTGTTTCTACTGTGAATACTTCTTTGGGATCAATAGCAGAAACTACTGCATTAGATATGTCATCCTTCAGTTGATTGAAAACCTCTTCTCCTTCAGGTTCAAGAGGAAATTTGGTCTGAGTTAGAGCTTGAATTTTCTTTGAAAAGTTGGTAATAAGATGTGAATAGTGAGAAAACATACCAAGAGCTCTTCTCAAGGAACTTACATTCGTTGGCAGAGGTAGTTCTTGGAGTGGCCGTAGGAGTTCTGGGTCTGTGCGTGTAGAACCATTGCTCACAATATACCCGAGAAAGTTGATGGAACGTGTTGAGAAGCAAGATTTTTACTTTATTTATAGTAAGTCCATACGTATTTTGAAACTGTGTCCATAAATCTCATCAGATAAGAGTCATGCTCTTCTTGATTCTAACCACTAACCGTAATATCATCCAAGTACGCTGCTACTCCAGTTAGGTTTTCATCAGAGATAATCTTATCAATAGCTCTTAGAAAAGCAGCCACACCATTAGTTACTTCGAAAGGTATTCATTTGAACTGATACAGTTTAAGACTAGCCTCAACTGAAGTATACAATTTATCTTCTTCTTGTATAGGTATTTGATGTTAAGCACTCCTCAAATCTATTAAACTGAAAACTTCATTCTTAGCTACTTCATTCACTACATCAATCCTTGGCAATGGATACGCATCAAGATATGTGAACCGGTTTATAGTTTGAGAGTAGTCCACAACCATTCGTTTTTTGTGGTTTTCGCTTCCAACAACTAAAGCTTGTGCTCTCCATGGCGAAAAACTTTCCTCTATCATCTCTTCTCTTAGCAACTTTTCCACTTCCATTTCTATAAATTTCTTGTTCGATTCAGTGTGCTGTCGAGATTTAATGGCTATTGGTTTGACATTTGGCATGATATTGCGAAAAAGAGATACAGGTTCAATAAAAGCAGCAACTAATGCACATATATCGAGAGTGTCTTGAGAACCATCAAACTGAATGTTTACGGAATTGTGTAGCTTTTAAGATATCATTTCTGATATCAACATCAGCACATAGTTCTCGCAAAATACTTAAGACAGCAGGGATATACACATGCCCCTCAACAAATAAGGTAACTGAACATTCACCTAGAGAATAAGATTTTAAACTGCTGGAAGCCATAGATATCTCCATTCTTTTACGACTGTTGACAGGAAGTTGAAGTTGTTTAACAAGTTTCTTGCTTATAAAGCTAGAGGTGCTGCCGGTATCAAAGAGAGCAGAGACAGCAGTTTCATTAATAATAACTGGCACTACAGCCTTCGAAAGCCCACAAGATACACTAGCAATACAAGAATAAGATAGATTTTGAATACAAGAAATTGTGTTAGCAGCTTTTGGTAGTAGTTTCTGACAGACTTTTTCGTAGTGACCTTTCTTGCCACATCCTCTGCAAATAGCATTCTTCGCAGGGCAGATACTTCTGATGTGCTTACTGAAGCCACAAAAATAACATCTCGCATTAGTAGCTGATAAAGCCTCCTTTTGTTCTAAATTTAGGGACAGTTTTTGATGAGTGTTCTCGTTAGCCAGCGATTTATTTGTTTCAGAAAGAGAATTGACAGATTCAGGAGAATCCTAACAGACAGACTGATGCTGAGCAAATTCTAAAGATCGAGCCAAACCAAAGGCATCTTCCAAAGATGGATTTGTGTTTTCGAGGAGACGCTGTCAGATGTGTGAACCTCGTAAACCAGCAATGAAAGCATCACATACACAGTCGTTTTTATTTAATTAAGCAGCGACAGCCTTAAAATTGCATTCTTTACGGAGTTGCTTTAGAGCTTCCCGACAAACTGTAATAGATTCACCATACTGTTGCTTTCTAGTTGCAAGTTCATGACGAGCAAAAACTCGTTAACAGGTTTACAATACAGATTATTCAGTACTGTTACAGCATTTTCCATACTATCACAATCGCTTACGTAACTGAATACCAAAGCAGAAACATGGTTTGGCAAAATGTGGAATTTTTCTTGTTCGCTAGGTTTAGTACTCACAATAAAGCTTTTGAAGGTATAGTACCAGTGTTACCATTTATGAGAAGCAGTAGATGATTCAGGATTAATATCCAATTTTTCTGGCCGTATTAAGCGATCCATTATCTTCAAGCGAACAGAATTATGTTATAGGAGAAATGTGTTCGTCCAATGTGTGTGTGTTTCTATCTGCAAGTACCATCCTGTGAATACTTGTGCACAACTCTTTCTGTTTTAATTGGAATTATGTTATATTTTTATGTTGAACAAATTGATGAGAGTTTTACCTAAAAGAAGGTTTTATTCAACATAAAATCCTACACCTCCCATAGCATGAATAAACAAAACATACGACAGCTAGAGTCCAAAGAGAATACAGTGTTATTACAATGAATAAAATAGGAATTACCGGTAAATAACAAGCTACGCACTTTATTTTCATATACATATGTGTAAAAGCAGAAATTCAGCAAAATTTTCTAACAAACTTTATCTTGCAACAGTTTACCACTAAGTATTCTTCTCACTAAACAAAATTACAATTGTTTATACCAGTGCCAACATAAACCAGCGACAGTAAACAATCGTACCAACTAGTACACAGCATGCACAATCCTTCAACATGCTCTGTGATCTGAATGTTGAGAATCAACATTATTGAATGTGAACATCTGCAAAATAATTTTTAAAACTGTGCAACAAACTAAAGTACATAATGTGGAATATAAACAAATGTTTATGTACAAAGTTGACACAGAAACTGTACACACAGAAAATGCAAAACGTTAAATGCCTAAACTAATTCCTCACTACAAATCATTCTACACACAATAAAATTATTTCCAGTAGTTTGCATGCATCATTGTATGTACAATTTAACTGTGACTCACCACATTTTGAAAACTTAATAACTAGGCAACCTGTGAAATGTATCTGATACTCATAAAACCCAAAAAGAAATAAATGAACACAGCACAAGGCCACATTGTGTGCTGAAAGCAATGTGTTAAAAGGGTTGTTATTCCAAACTGTGCATCTTCTGTTTATAACTACACAAACGCACACTCACGGGAGCGGCATTATTTACTTCACACACATCCAACTTCCTTGTCGCTCGCTCACCGCATACTTCCAAAACAAAATTATTCTTTATCTCCTGCGTCATCTGCCCGCAAACCCCTTCCACGTAGAACATATGTATTTAATTACGGAACATTGTTTTCTTTCTTGTCGCCTGCCCGCTTCAACCGCGAACACGTAGAACATGGCCTTGGAGTACAGGTGTTTGTGTGCAGTTATACACAATTCCATGGCTTGCAGCGTAATGTCGCCTAAAAATTAATGCTGTAGTGATCCTAAACCATAGAGATCGCAAAGTTCTTAGCTTGAGTGACAAACAAAAACTTTACATTTACTGAAAGACAGAAGTAGGCCGCAGACACAGAAAAAACTAGTCTAGCATTTGTACAATACAAAAAAAAAAGCACGGAAAATGTGTTGTTAGTACTGCACTGGAAACTGCAAAGAAAATCTAGCCAAGTTAATTTTACTTTAATCAGTGGCGTCATAGTAAAAAAAACTGCTAACATCTCTAATTTCAGTCAAAATATTTTATGATTATGTGACTACTTTTCCTTTGTATAATTTATATGCACGCTATGTAAGCAAGAAGTGTTAAAAATAATTTCCAAAATGTAAAAAAAATTATCGGCAAACATTATTTCTTATTGTTGCAGTAAATGCAACCATTAACTTGTGTGTATCTTTGTGTAATAAAATACAAACCTAAGATAGTATACAAAATGCAAGAGTTAAAAATATTAACACTTCTTAGGCAGTAATTTGAAAACAACTGCGTAGCAACATGCCAAACAATGTCTCTGAATGACAAACTATCTGTCCCATTGCAAGAAACATTCAAAGACATTAATGTACCTGAAAGTGGGTTTTCTCAGAATTTCCCATTTTCCCCATCCATGCATTCCTGCGTTGTTCCATTTTCACCTCATTTGTCCTCGGCAGGTTTCAAGACTTAAAACTAAAGAGCGCCTAAATCCCTCCATCTCAACAACTCATAGTCAATATTTGAAACTACAAAACAATCCAAAATAGTTATATTTTTCTACTATGAGCAAACAATTACAGTACCAAGGATGGTGTATTTCTTAAGTTGAGCTGCAGTTAAATATACGAGATTTTGACATATGCAATTGTTCTTAAAAAAATTCAATGCGTCGCTCGAGAAAAATTTTTGCTCAGAAAGTTGGTATAGCACATTAATTATGTAACACACCTTCTTGAAGAAACTTGTTGAAACAGAGTGAAAGCTGCAACTTATAAATGTTGAGCATGGAGTAAACCTTAGGCATAACAACAGACTACATGGAGGAAGACTTCTAAACTGCGGCCTGAGTACGAACATTACACATCACAAGTTTTCCACGGAAGCGAGGAGGTTTGTGACGTTTCGTCGGTCAGGCCGGCTTCTTCAGGCGACGAGTGGAGGCACACTGATGTCTATTGTTCAGCGGTGGTTGGTAATCAGTGCACCTAACGGCCAGAGAACACTCTAGGTGTGGCAGGAAGTTTGAAAGTGGGAAGAGAGGTTATCTGATGTTGAGGCCAGGTGGCTGTCTGTATTTGGTGATGTATTGGTGAGCCGGTTCCCAGCGTCTCGACTCAGCACTGTTGTTCTGCTGAGGTAGAGCCCTCACTACTCTGGTAGTGTAGCAAGAGTCAAAACTGGACTGATGTGATGCTGCAACTGGCTTTTCATGTGGTTCAATAAACACCCCAGCTAAGGCTTTTTTCGTATCAGCTCTGTGGCCTAAAGTTTCAAGACAATAACTTCTTGCAAATTAATGGTACAGCCATGGGCACTCGCATGGCCCCATCTTATGCCAACCTATTTATGGGCTAACTCGAGCAGAACTTCCTAAACCGTCAGCCTATTCGCCCACACTGCTGGATGTGTTTCATAGACTACATTTTTATGATGTTGAACTCCACCGAAGACAGCCTCCTTGATTTTCTCAACAACCTCAATTCACATAGCCGACTGAAATTCATCTGGAACTACTCTGTCACATGTCGTCAAGGTTAGTCATGAGAAAAGTGTGTGTCTAGGAATTACGAACTGCCCAGTAGGTTTGTATTTTATTTTACGAATTTTCAAAACTATTGTAGTGATTTAAATGTTAAATGTTACAAAAAAACTTACGCCAGTTTATTATAATCGTCATAACAGATTGTAACATTTCTTCAAGGTTAGTGTCTTAGGAAATGTATACAGCAATTTAAGATTCTGTGGTCTCCAAGTCGCAAAAATTACTGTCTCGTGAATAAACAAACCGATCCCAATGGAAGTATCATATCAAAATAAATATATGATAAGATTGAGAGAATCAAAATTAATAGTAATAAAATTTTTCCTTGATTGTAAATTCTTTCGATACCAGCACGAATCAGCGGAATCTAGAAAATGAACAACTTAGTACGCAATTAAACGGAAACCATTAAAGCCTGTCATCAAATCTATCCTCAATTTATTTGGAGTGCTTAGTAAGTTCTTACTTAAAAAATAAATAAATAAAATAATTATGAGCAAAACATCAACACAACATACAAACACAAACAATAAGTTTTTACTCTTGTTGCACAGGAAAATTCTGAAATCTATTTATGAATAAATTTACCCAGCCACCAGTTATTCGCATACATAAATGAATTTACCTTTCCTTCGTCCTTCATCCTGGAGAATGTAATATCACATGGGTCATGTACAAATCCATCAACGAGGTCACTCTTCAAACAAACCGGTCTTTCCCTAGAACTGCCTGCCTGCAGAACAACACATGTCGTCAGCACACTAGCATCTGGAGCACACACATTGACAGGGGCGGGTACGAAGGCAGACACAGAGTAGCACCATCGTGGAACTATGTACGTATTAGCGTGTGTAGAGACACATGGTAGTAGAACATATACTGTAGGTAGGCAGATGAGCAATGTAGCAACAGACAACACTGAAAGGATTGTATTCTGGTCGCACGTGTATCTGGGTGCCCAGGCTACTGATACTATCAAGGTCATGCACATTACACACTGTACACAAGCATGCATGTACAGTAGAAACTCTATGGATCGTTTTTCAAGGGACAAGAAGAAAAACATGATGCATGCGGACCAACTATGCACGTGGACTTGCCTCTTTTTTTTTTTTTTTTACCTAACCTCGAAATTTAAGTTGTACTTTACGTGCTGAGCTGACTGACAAGACAAATCAAAAGAAAATTCTCTACAAGTTATTATTTATTACGCTAACGTAAATTACGGAGGAAAATAAAAATGTGAACAGAAAATTAGGAACATTACTATCATTATTTTTTAAAGCCTTCTTAATTGAAATATTACGTATTTACGAGTGCAATCGTTAAATTACATTACCGTTACATAACCATCTAAACATGCTGCACTAAAATAGAAATGATTTTAAAATCCGTCTGTTTATAATAAAATATTTTCAAAAATGTTTCGCAAATTTTAGGTTAAAGTTGCCGTTAGTTGAGTTAAAAACAAAGGTAAACGAAAGTCCGTAATGATTCCAACGTAAAAACAGCGATCGATGGAGTCCGAGACAATTGATAGTGCTAGCGGCAAAATTCTCTTCTTGCAGCCATCTTGAATTTATTGTGCCGTGAGCGCAAGCGTTACTTGCGATCACGGTCATTCTCCTATGACTTTGCACGTGATCACCAACGTTGATACGATGTTTCTTCTGCGTTCTATTTCGAAACAAGTTTAGATGTTCTTTCTTCCTTCGTTATCTGTGACTCTGACATCACGTGTTTATATTTTCGGATGGCGAAAACCGTAAACAGCGGGAAAAATATAATTTTGATGATGTGATATGCGGATGTGGGAAAATTTAACAGTGTATTAATTTGCAAACAAACGGGACATGAAGAAAAAAGTGCAAATCGCGGGAAAACGTAAATATCGGCTGGGAATGTTTACTTTGTGGGCAGCCAGGATTGTTTTTCACCGTTCGCTAGAACTGTTCATTTTAAATTTACACTGTATATTGAAATTAATTTTAAAAATGATTGATACGCCTAAATATTGTCTGTGGGACAAGATACTATGAGCTATGGATGCGGGAAAAACGATATTCACGAAAACGATATTCACGAAAACGATATTCACGAAAACGATATTCACGAAAACGATTGATGTGGACTTCTTAAACCTTGTTTTAATAGGAAAATTTTTGGGACCAACAAAAATTAACGATAGATACGGGAAAACGATGGAAACGAAAACTATGAAACGAGTTTCTACTGTACATTGCATTAATGTTGTGCACCAGCTACACACCACGTACAAAAATATTTTTCTAATGGTACTTTTAATTTGGAAGAGCCATCTTAAATACTGATCAGATGACGGTAAGTTTATTCAACAATGATATACTGTACAGTTTAAACTAGTAGTCTACTAGGTAGAGTGCTCTAGTATACAGAGGCGACACTTGTAAACACTGTTACACAACTAGAGGGGTTGAGCTACATGAAGGTACACGTAGACTGAAGTGTTTGCTGGCATCTCTCACCTTGGAGCTGGGCGAGACACTCTGAGGCAAAGGAACAAACTGCGAGCACAGGTCTGACGTGTCATCACCGGTCATCTCCCTCATGATAGACGGCGGGGAGAACAACACAGAGATGTCACCGGCCACCGACCTGCCCTGAAACAAACAAGACAATATGTACTGCACTACCACATACAGTAATTAATTCTTATAACTCCATGATAGTTATCAATCAGTTCATTTAAACAAAAACAATAATTTCATGTCAATACAACAGCAGTAGTAGTAGCAGTAAATGGCAGTCACTCATGTAAATTTACAAGTCAAATTCCCATATAACGACTATTATAATACATAATCCAACCAACACTACTACAACACCAACAATCAATCTAAATAAACATTCAAATAATCATCACTTGCAGTTTAATTATTATTGTACTCTAACTCCAGGCTGGGTGAATTGTTGGCTAGTTCAGTTTGATGGCACAAGTGTGCCTACTCAGTTCCTGGAATGGATATATTTAGAATTTTACTACTACTTTTAGTTTTCATGAAGTGCACGTGCGCCATGTCTCCCAGTGTAGGAGAGAGACAGAGATACTTATGCGCGGGCCGGCGCCAGCCAATAACAGACGTTATTTCAAACATAAATTGTGGTTTTTATATAATAAATATAATTCTTATAAATAATATTCATGTAAATGTTTATGCTTTAGGGTATTTACCTTTTGCTTTGATAAGTTATATGTTGTATTTTATTTTGATTGTAATTTTCAGTTTTTGTGTTTCGGTGGGTGGCCACCAGAGGCGGCAGAGAGAGAGTGAAGGTTGGTGGCATGGGTCCGCCATGTTGAAGGATCTATTTTTGGGGAACCTTGGTGCGTGTTGGACGTGTGCTGGCGTCTCGTGCGTTTTTAATGTCGAAGGAAAAGGAAAGATGGACGATGAGGTTGAGATGTGGGGTTTAAGGCGGACTTTCATGTATCGGGGCTGTGGCCCCAGAGCTTAGTTTTCTTTTATTTGTCAATAAGTTTTGTAGAGGAAGTTTTGCCCTGATGGGGTTTTGTCGGTTAGAAATGTATTTTTGAGCTCTCCTACGTTTACGCTTTCTCTCTCTCTCTCTCTAAAGTGTCACTGGGTTTTTTTTAATTTTATAAAGTAATAATGTAAACAGTCAAACAGTCCTGTCGGACTACTGTAGGACTTTATTGATCTCAACCACAATTTGAACCATGTAACTAAAGAGGGAAGAAAACAAACTAAATAAACTAATACCGAGCTCAAAATTAAGTGTTGTCTGTCTTCAACTACGGACTAGTTCAAATGCATACCTCCTTCTTTAAGGATCAGACATTTAACCAAATAGGATGGTCTAATTTTAAGTATTCAGTGTTAGCGCTACATTTACTTGGTGCTATGACCAGTATTTGTGGTTGACGACGATGTAAGTATCTTCAACCACCCAACCCGTCACAATATGTTTTTTTTAATCACATAAATATCATTATGGATCTAGAGACAATATTTTATGGTTTAATTTCTAGGTCAGTTGTATTTTTAAAATTTTAGATTTTGTTGTTTTCATTTTTGTAGACAATATTTATGGTTCATAAATACAGTGAAAACCAGCTACGAGTACAGAATATTACGAGACGTTCATAATTACAAGTGTTTTGTAACGCACCATTAGTTCGTGTATGCAGTTTATTATATACCGTAAATGTTCAGTATTTACGAGTGGTATCATCACGAGCACTTTCGTAGATAAGAGAGATTCACAAGCAACAATCATCAACATACCGCACAAAATGATTTTTTTTAAATTATAAGTAAACATAATAAATACAAGCGCACATGATAATCATCGTTCATCGTCTTAGCAAGGCAGTGTGCACAACGTGAGATACGGCAATGGTGGAAATGTAGTTGCATCTGGCAATGCTGCAGTGACTTGCTCGACCTTGATTGTTATGGACACCATCTTGGTACAGCACGAAAGCGAATGTGGTCCGTGGACTGAGTACACAGCATTGCTTGCGTGCATCTCGGTTTTATTATAACAAATGGCACTGCAGAATCAGTTTCAAACTATAATTTTTTTGTTGTTGTTATACTGCAAGAAGTTAAAAAGTTACGTTTATGTAACTTAACCTGCGGTTGTTAATAGAACATGTTAGATTTGTCTGATCATGGCAATGCATCAAAAGCAAACTTCATTTGGATCAATTTTTGAACGCCTGGAGTTGAAGTTTTACACTACCCAGCGTAACACGAGTAAGTTTATAAACTTCTTGTGTCATGATTTTATACGTTACATGTTATGACTTCTTAATGATAGGTTTTCATTTTAGCGAAATTTATGTTGGAATAGATAGATAAACTGTACTCTTACTAAAAACCGTTGTTGTCGCTTTGAATACGTCACAAGATGGGTAATATGGAACAGCCGCGAGTCTTTCGTTAGTCCAATTATAGGATCTTATTGGTGCAGTATTGTTAGTTTCAGCCAATCACAAGTGAGCTGGCAGTGCTGTTCGTTTTAGTTGTCGCCCCGCTAAACGTACATTTTTTTGTTTACCTTACGTTTTGCCGTGCTGTAGAAAGTGAAAATGGTAATAAAAAGCTAATGGAGATCATCAAATAAATAAAATTATTGAATGTTACGCCTAATAAACATGTGCCTATCGTTTTTGGTAGTCTTGTTTTATAATAGCAGAGATACTAGCCAAGGTAAACTGTACTGTTATTATTCCTATCCCACATATGTCAATAACCTAGAAAATTGTTTGTTTATACAAACATTCGGTTCTTATGACACTCGTAATTACAACAATTTTTTGTGCTGTTACCAACTCTCTTAGTAAGGAGATTCTCCACTGTATGCATACATAATCAGATATCCATTTTCAATTGTAAAACATAACTTTTAGAAAGCTTAGTGTGGTATATTAAGGCCTGTGGGATTAGAACTACACGAGGAGGTGTAGTGATCGGAATGCAGGTAAGTCATGGTTGTGTCGAGTCCTGTATTGTTTTGTTAATGTTCGTAAATGCATAAATATTTAACATTGTGTTATTGAGAATGAGCATTTCACAAAATATTTTAACCTGACGAGAACCAACCCAAAGGCTGGGAAACGGGAAGGCACTCGGGGAAACCACCGCCCAGCATCTGAGTGACCCAAACGACCGAGTGGATGGCTACCACGGACGAAGATGAATTGACAGATCACGAGGTACCGTGTGCGGAAAACAAAGATGAACATAAGCGAAAATTGGCTAAACACTGCACTACTAATCAGTTTTCAAGATTACACAATTTTTTAAAATTTTAAGGCAGTATGTTTTCCTTCAATTAAAATAGTAAAAAATTATTTTAGTTACCCATATAATCTTGTACGTATGGCTTATACACACAGTACATGATAAATATAATTGACGAGCAATAGGCTACTAATTACAACTTAATACTGTATTACATAAAAACAGGCAAGAACACACAGGTAAATACTCGTGGATAGATACACATAAATTTACATGACACATTTCTTCTCGTGAAAATAATGTGTCATGTAACTTTGCATGTGTATCGACCCACAATGGGTACTTGTCCCTGTTTCGACCTTATATTATGCACATAAAGAAAGTAAAACGTGTGAAATGATCTGGTATTGGTATGTTTGACATGTGTAGTTGCAACATTCAATAAACTTTTCCGCAGCAAAGATTCCGTAGATGTTTGAGTGTAAATATTAAACATCCCTCATAATTTTAAAAGAATAGTGTACATAGACAAAAGAGAAACAATGAAGGTTGTTTGTTCTACTACATATATACAAGAGTACAGTACGTGAAGTGGTGTAGAGAAGCTGTACGTAGCAGACACTCACTGGTGTCTGGTAGAAGACGTCTGACACACCGGGCAGAGAGATGTGACCCGGGGTGCTCCAGGACGGGGCAAGAGCCTTCCTCACCCTCTTGTTGGGCTGCGTGTTCTCCTTGCCACCTGCCAGGCACGTCCTGCGTTGTTTCACTGTCAGGTAGCCACTGTCGTGTAGGTAGTCCTGTAAAACATGCACTCCATCACACCTCCGCCCACTCGAAATGCAGTACGTACTGGACATCTCCTTCTACATATCTACACTGCTCTCTATTATATCTATACACACTTCTCTAACATATAGAGTATAAACATGTAGTCCAAACATTGTTAGTTCACGCTTTTTAAATATTTATAGTAGAACCCTGTTATAACATTTTCCTGCATATAACATCACTTTTTTCTCTAACATTAATCAAAACTCATGTCAAATTTTTCTTAACTGTATTATTTTAAATACATACAATAACTAAGCTGTAGACTAAAAACAACAGTAAAAAACAAATTAATATCTGGAAAAGTATCATAAGTGTACATGACAGTGATATTAAAGACTGTGATCCTGAATATGACGATCATGAACCTACAGAATACAAGTGGTAAAGCCTCTATTATACACACAATGTATGTATTCATCATGTTTCTGACAGCACAGTAACTATAGCCTCATTTAATCTCACTATAGGCTTATTTACTGTACTACTTTTGTGTAATATCCATTTATTGATGGAAAAATATTGATTCCAGCTTATAACATTTTCCTGCAAATAACACTTTTTCACGGGTCCCTTGAAAAACGTTATAACAGGGTTCTACTGTATACATATTAGGGATGTGCCAGTCGATTCTGCGATTTTTCGATACCTTCGATTCTCACGGTATCGAAGGATCGGGCATCGTCAGGTAGAATCGACGAAAAAAAGTTGGGACTTTTAGTGCAGTACAATCTCAGATAAAAAAAAATTCGTATTTCATCACAACAGCGCACAGTTCACATTTAAATACAAATCGTTGCTTACAAATCAGCTCCAAAAATTATTTACGGTATTATTTGCAAGAAGGCCATACTCCGGTAATTAGTTTTATTACCAACGAAAACACGAACGTCAATAGTAAACAAACATATATCGTCCATAGATATGATGCACACATGCAGCACTTCAAACAAAATGGTTGAAGTATCAGAATTTTAGGCGTGAGGATGGTCTTAGAGGTGCGCATTAGCAGCATAAATTGCACTATGGTGTTGACTGGTTGAACGTGTCTACTCTTCTGTGCAGTAAAATTGTTTATTTTCGTTCCGGTGTACGATTCTGTTGCCGCGAATACGTTGAAGTAAATGTTTGTAGTAGTTATCTAAATGGCAAGCGAAGTGTGGAAACACTTTTAAATTGATTCGGCAAACGAAAATTATGCAGTATGTACCATATGCGAAAAGAAAATATCGCGTGGTGGGAAGTCTCATACCACAACGAATATGAAAAAACATTTGGATACGAATCATTACGTTGCTATTCAAATGAGCAATAAAAGGAAACAGAATGATTCCTTAGCGATCACCACCTGTGAGCGAACTGATTCAGATGACCCAGATTCTCCTATTCCTTCATCGTCTGGAACCGGCAAGAAACAATTGTCCCAACCAACGTTGAAGCATTTTATTGACCAGAAAACTAAGTTTAGGCCTGAAGATCCTCGCGCAAAAGCCATTGACGAAAAGATCGCCAGAATGATGTGT
>PNEQ01078354.1:0-17386 GCA_003012365.1 Medauroidea extradentata | reverse complement strand
CTGCGGGGCTAGGTACTACAACCAGCATAGACATTGTTGCCACTACGAATGATTCACTCGGTGAAAATCAAGATGTAGACAAACAAACAACATTAACCTCTGCGAGGCTAGGTACTACAACCAGCATAGACTTTGTTGCCACTACGAAAGATTCACTCGGTGCAAATCAAGATGTCTATAAACGAACAACATTAACCACTACGGAGCTAGGTACTACAACCAGCATAGACATTGTTGCCACTACGAATGATTCAATCGGTGCAAATCAAGATATCTATAAACAAACAACATGAACCACTGCGGGGCTAGGTACTACAACCAGCATTGACATTTTTGCCACTACGAATGATTCACTCGGTGCAAATCAAGATATCTATAAACAAACAACATTAACACTGCGGGGCTGGGTACTACAACCAGCATATACACTGTTGCCACTACGAATAATTCACTCGGTGCAAATCAAGATGTCGATAAACAAACATAAACCACCGCGGGGCTGGGTACTACAAACAGCACAGAAATTGTTGCCACTACGAATGATTCACTCAGTGAAAATCATGATGTCGACAAACAAACAACATTAACCTCTGCTGGGCTAGGTACTACAACCAGCATAGACATTGTTTCCACTACGAATGATTCACTCGGTGCAAATCAAGATGTCTATAAACGAACAACATTAACCACTGCGGGGCTAGAAACTACAACCTGCATAGACATTGTTGCAACTACGAATGATCCACTCGGTGCAATTCAAGAGGTCTATAATAAAACAACATTAACCACTGCGGAGCTAGGTACTACAACCAGCATAGACATTGTTGACACCTCGAATGATTCACTCGGTGCAAATCAAGATGTCGATAAACAAACAATATTAACCACTGCGGCGCTAAGTACTTCAACCAGCATATACACTGTTGCCACTACGAATGATTTACTCGATGCGAATTAAGATGTCGACAAGCAAACAACATTAACCACGGCGGGGCTATGTACTACAACTAGCATATACATTGTTGCCACTTCGAATGATCACTCGTTGCAAATCAAGATGTCGGCAAACAATCAACATTAACTACTGCGGGCTAGGAATTACAACCAGCATAGACATTGTTGCCACTACGAATGATTCACTCGGTGCAAATCAAGATGTCGATAAACAAACAACATTAACCACCGCGGGGCTAGTTACTACAAACAGCATAGACATTGTTGCCACTACGAATGATTCACTCGGTGCAAGTCAAGATGTCTATAAACAAACAACATTAACCACTGCGGGGCTAGAAACTACAACCAGCATAGACTTTTTTGCCACTACGAATGATTCACTCGGTGCAATTAAAGATGTCGATAAACAAACAACATTAACCACTGCGGGGCTAGGTACTACAACCAGCATAGACATTGTTTCCACTACGAATGATTCACTCGGTGCAAATCGAGATGTCTATAAACAAACAACATTAACCACTGCGGGGCTAGGTACTACAACCAGCATATACATAGTTGCCTCTACGAATGATTCACTGGTGCAAATAAAGATTTCTATAAACAAACAACATTAACCACTGCGGGGCTAGGTACTAAAACCACCATAGACATTGTTGCCACTATGAATGATTCACTCGGTACAAATCAAGATGTCGACAAACAAACAACATTATCACTGCGGGGCTGGGTACTACAACCAGCATATACACTGTTGCCACTACGAATAATTCACTCGGTGCAAATCAAGATGTCGATAAACAAACATAAACCACCGTGGGGCTAGGTACTACAAACAGCACAGACATTGTTGCCACTACGAATGATTCACTCTGTGAAAATCATGATGTCGACAAACAAACAACATTAACCTCTGCTGGGCTAGGTACTACAACCTGCATAGACATTGTTGCACTACGAATGATTCACTCGTTGCATATCAAGATGTCTATAAACGAACAACATTAACCACTACGGGGCTAGGTACTTCAACCAGCATAGACATTGTTGCCACTACGAATGATTCACTCGGTGCAAATCAAGATATCTATAAACAAACAACATGAACCACTGCGGGGCTAGGTACTACAACCAGCATTGACGTTGTTGCCACTACGAATGATTCACTCGGTGCAAATCAAGATGTCGACAAACAAACAACATTAACCACTGCGGGGCTAGGTACTACAACCAGCGAAAACATTGTTGACACTAGAATAATTCACTCGGTAAAATCAACATGTCTATAATCAAACAACATTAACCTCTGCGAGGCTAGGTACTACAACCAGCCTTGACATTGTTTCCACTACGAATGATTCATTCGGTGCAAATCAAGATGTCGCCAAACAAACAACATTAACCACTGCGGGGTTGGGTACTACAACCTGCATAGACATTGTTGCCAGTACGAATGATTCACTCGGTGCAAATCAAGATGTCTATAAACAAACAACATGAACCACTGTGGGGCTAGGTATTTCAACCAGCTTAGACATTGTTTCCACTACGATTGATTCACTCGGTGCAATTCAAGATGTCGACAAACAAACAACATTAACCACTGCGGGGCTATGTACTACAACCAGCATATACATTGTTGTCACTTCGAATGATCACTCGGTGCAAATCAAGATGTCGACAAACAAACAACATTAACTACTACGGGGCTAGGTACTACAACCAGCATAGACATTGTTGCCACTACGAATGATTCACTCGGTGCAAATCAAGATGTCGACAAACAAACAACATTAACCACTGCGGGGCTAGGTACTACAACCAGCATAGACATTGTTGCCACTACGAATAATTCACTCGGTGCAAATCAAGATGTCTATAAACAAACAACATTAACCACTGAGGGGCTGGGTACTACAACCAGCATATACATTGTTGCCACTACGGATGATTCACTCGGTGCAAATCAAGGTGTCGACAAACAAGTTACATTGAGTAAAGAAAACTATAAGCGAAAATGAATCAAAATTGCCAAACCAGAAACATGGAAAAGAAATATTTTAACGAGTGATATAGCAGTGGGGAAAATATACCTGCTAAGGAAGTTCTTGACAAAGATTGTTCGAATTGGCCCAGAAAATGCAAGCTCTTGTTCGACGAAATAAAAAGACAGAACATCAATAAAGAATACTGGAAAATCAAATATATTATCACCAAACGGCAATTTTCAAGAGTGTTAAAAGATGTGGTTGAAAAAGCATCTGAAATAACAAATTTTACGAACAATCTAGAAGACAGTATACTAGGAAGTTTTTCTTCATTACGGACAATGTCAAAACACAGGTATGCCAGGGTATTTTCTTGGCTTCGTTAAACATTTCAAATACAGTAGTCAACAATGTGTTGAAGAAAAGTGATGAATGTCATGTAGTAATGTCTGATCAAAGAGGCAGACACGAGCCTGGAGTCATGAAACCGTAAGATTCACGAGAGTTTATACGGAACCATATTGAAGCATTTCCTCGTGTTCCGTCTCATTACACAAGAAAGGACAGTTCAAGAGAATATCTGCCATCATATTTAAATGTCACGAAAATGTACGACATGTATGTGGGATTGTGTGTAAAAGATGGCTTGGAACCAGAAAAACTGTCATTCTTCCGTCACATTTTTTAATAGTAATTTTAGCATAGTTTTTCATTACCCTAGGAAAGATCAATGTGACAAATATTTTACATATGAAAATATGCCTGAGAATGAAAAAGAGGAAAAGCGAATAAGCCATGAAGAACACATCCTAAGGAAGGAAAATGCACGGAAAATGAAAAACACGTACAAAGATAAATCATTAAAAGAAGATCTACATTTTTTTAAATTGGATTTTGAAGCAGTGCGTTACTGTCCACAAGTGAAGGCAAAGGCTATATTCTACAAAAGGCGACTTGCAGTTTACAATTTGACTGTTTACAATGTAGCTTCTAGGAACGCTGAATATTTTATGTGGCACGAGGCGATGGGTGGTAGAGGAGCTTCTGAAGTAGCATCATGTCTCTTTGCTCTGATGAAAAACAAACAAGATGGTAAAAGATTTTGTTTCATGTCTGACACATGCGGAGGACAAAATAGAAACAGTGTAATTACTAGTATGTTCTTATACGCGGTGAATGTTTTGGATGTGCCTACGATCGACCAACTGTTTTTTGAACCTGGGCATTCTCAAATGGAGTGTGATACAGTTCATGCCCATATTGAGAATAACAGCAAGAACACTGACATTTTTGATCCATCTGGATGGTATACCATAGCTCGAACAGCATCCAAGAGAGGGAAGTACATTGTTACTGAAATAGACCAGAGTGATATCATTGACTTCAAGGTACTTCAAACCACATAAATACAAAACAAGAAGATTGATACAAATGGTAACAACGTAAATTGGTTGAAGGTAGTGTGGTTTCAGTACAGGAAAGACGTCACAGAACATATATATTTTAAGTATGACTTTAATGCGAAAGACTTCTATAAATTTAAAGTTCGGAGAAGGATGTCTCGTGGATTTTCCGTGAACAATATTAAGTTACAACAGAACTATCATGAACCATTAAAAGTACAAGAAGAGAAAGTTAAAGATCTGCTAGAACTTTGTGAGAAGAAAATAATACCTGGACAGTACCATTTATTTTACAATAATTTGAAACGTGGAGTCATGGGTGAAAAAGATAACTAAGTGTTATTTTTGTGGGTCTCAGTAATGACTCTGTGCTATGTTTGGCCATAAAATGAGAAACAACATAGTACTACCTGTTGTTATACTTTGTGGTTTGCTGTAGTGTTGTTCTTTGTACAGCGATAGCAAAAGAACATCAGTTGTAGTAAGTGTCAAAGAAACCTAACTATTTTTTGTTGGTGCTAACTACAAACTAATAGAAGTTACACTTAGTGTCAAATAACGCTAACTCTCCCTGTTTAGGAAAACAACCGTTTTATGTCGTTTTTATTGTGATTTATTTTTTTCTGTGTATTTGTAGTGAACCACTTATTATAATGATGTAAAGGGCATTCCTTTGACACAATTTAGGTGATAGTAATATTTAAAAAACCACAAATGCTCACTGTTTTTCCTCTCTCCTGAAAACCTACGATTTTGGAGATAATGTTGTTTGTCTTTAAGCCCTCGAATTGTTAGTCGTGTGGACTAGGCGGTTGGATATCTTGTGTGTCGGCCCATGAGATATACAGGGTGTGCGCGCATTCAGTGGATAATACATTAGATTAGGGTAAGTTAGGAAAGAACACAGCTGGTGAACAAATTCTTCGTTTTAAAGCCGCAATATCTAGCGAATGTGCGAAACTACTTTTGATTGTTATCGTTTTTTTTTTTTACTGTCGATTCTCCGATACGAGTCGACAATCGACCACTCAGCAGTCGATTTGCATGGCACATCTCGATGATCACGTACTGGATTTGCAATTAGTTGGAACTGTAATATCTTTCGACTTTGGATTGTGAAATATATTAAGTAATTGATATATTACTGTTGGAATATGATTTTACAGTGTTAGGTTGTAGAAACATATTTTATTTGCCGCGTAAGGCGTAGTTAATATTTGAAATGGTATCATAAGTAGAACCTGTTTTAAGAACTAAACTTTAATTGAATATAATTTAAGTAACTGATGTTTCGAATGTTGGCAGTAAAAATCACTATTATGTGGGACTATCGTTTATGTTGCAAGACTATCGTTGACATCACATGCAATGTTTACGATCAACAATGTTTTGTACCGCAATATATTAATGCAAGTGGTAACGTAATTAAATAGCGAACAATTTTCGCAAGTACATGTTTCACTAAATATTAAGAACATTGTAAATCAATATCCTTTCCAGTTCCATTACTTGGAGGGGGTATTTCTCTTCCTTTCGTATTGATTCTGTTGGGGTTCTCTTTATTTCATAGTATGGAAGGACAGAACTTTAGTTTATAGTCTTTCGTGAGACAGTTAGCGCTCTGTTTCAAACCTACTGACGTATGTTTTCTGTCCATACAAAAAACACCTGCCTCAATGAACACCTAGATACATTTATTGCACAGTGCTTGAACGAATGTCCAATATATTCGCGATAAATTAGCCCTGAATTATTTAGAAATAATTAACATATCGCGATTTCATTTACGATTTATAAGTGAAACTAAAAATATCAATTAAATTAAAACCAATACAAATACAAATTGTTAATACAATTTCACTTCCTTCATCCTTGTACACGCATGTGAAGGTTCTAGAATCTAAGCTTACGAGAAACATAACCAAAACGTTATTTTATCTAAAAAAAAAAAAGCTGAATACCGCACAAACAAGGTTACAACTAATGATATTTTCGATGTTACATAACTGATCAACTGTATGACTCGGGAAGCAGTAGGCAATTTAAATCCTCGGCAAAGTTCCAGATAGCATTAACTACGAGTAGTAATACACTCGCTTGGCAGATTACTGAAACCGTTTGTAACATTGACACTCGCCTGGAAGATTAAGTGTCGGTAAGGAAAACTGCTTCAGACAATTTGAATGTGCGATTTTACTTTTTTGGACGAAATTAGAATCACATAACCTTATTAACGCTATCGAAACTAAAATGCTTTGAGTAAATCTTAGCACTTGATATCACCATGGTGAACACTGGCTGTGAATAATTCGCACTCGTACTCACGCTCGCATTCATACTCGGTACTCGCTCCCACAATTCCTTGCGTGTGTTACGCATGCTCTTCATTTAAAACGCCACTATACGCCTTGTGTACTCCCTAACGTAAACAAACAGTGGTCCCGAGTTATGCATCGAGCATGCATCCACACATGCTCGCTACACATACTCTCACTCTGCCATTTGAGACAACACTCTCTGACGTCACTTCCGAGCGCGAGTACTTGTGCATGCAGTTTTACCTGGAACACATCCCAAGCCGCATTCTTCACAGTTCGTAACACAAGACGCTCTCATAGTATCATAAATACAAACATATTTAACACGGTTCTTACATTTTACTAGGTCTACACGAAATATACACTTCACCCACAGAAGAAAGCTGTTGCAGGGAGAGGAAGTACAGTTGTTGTATAAGCCAGCCAAACTTGTAAATAATAGCGGGGAAAATTAAAAGAAAGCTGAATTTTTGTACAGCTATTTAAAAAAGCTTGTACTTTAACACAATGAAAGTTCCCAGAGTTTTGATGTAAAGTCCCGCCATAATATTGAAAAAATGGCTGCCAAAAAGGATTTAAAAAAAAAAAAATCTCGATATCTGTTTGTTTCAGGAAAAAAATCACTTTTCACTTAATTTCGTACAGAAATAAGCCCGTGTTTGAAATGCGTAGTAATGTGCAATACATTATTTTTACGAAGTTATTGCACATGTAGTCGAATTGCCAATGTACGAAAATACAAAGTACTTCGGACAAGGACAGAATGTAACTGTTGACACATAATGCACACAAAAGAACTTTTTTTCTAAGTCCTCCAACATTGATAAAAAACGACCTTTCCAGGCTGTTGTACTTCAGAATGTACTAACCGGATGTACATGAAACACAGATAGAAACGAGCACTGAACTCTGCTACAGATTGTTCACCAATAAAACTACATGGTCGCCGCTTACTGAAATGTATTGGCGGGAATGTTGCACGATAGTAGAGTGCTTGGCTCGTTGTGGCTATGAAGTATTTGATACACGCTGCAAGGTCGCCCTTATATCCCTGTCACGTCTGAGTCTCTAATGCGCAGTTAGGCCTAGTGGCCGTGGGTTAGTGTGAGTGAGGCACGACTCCAAGGGCGATGTTGACCGGCTCATCTAGTGAGGTATCGCCTCTACCGCAAGACACTGAAAACGCGTGCAGTGGTATCGTAGATCACTCGCCTGACTGACACTTTCAGTGGTGACCCCATCTTTTTATTGGTGGAAAGTTTTAAGTAAAGTCCAATACACCTCTCTATTGTAGTTTCACAAGAATCCCTTCAGTAGCTGCTTAGATATAATATATTGAAAAAGTCGTTTTTAGTCATTTTGAGGTGCTCTGGAATGGTCTTTCTAATTAACGTGATGTTTTGAAACTACTATTCCGATGTCGTTTGAAATGTTTGTTCTTTTCGTAAATGCACACATTAGAAACACGTTTAGTAGTTCCTTAGATAAAAGTGTTCTGCTAGCACGCTGCAACGCTGGCTACAAGGCAGGTAGGTGGGTGCCTTAAGGCGGTGACTGACCTGGCGTTTGAACTACGTTATACCTACCTACCTACGAGAATAAAACACATTCCAGAAATGACAGAGTAATACTTTGGAAACACCACTCACACGTCACACCTGGCATAAATACTGTTTGAAAGTCCTGCGGTCACTCCACGGCGATCCGGGTTCGATTCCCGGCGGCATAGTTCTAGGTTATTGCATGTAGGAGACGTGGCGGGCGTTACCGTGGGTCGGTAAGTGTTCTCTGGGTTATCCCGTCCATCCCGCCCTTGCATTACTTCACTGAGCCATACTCACTCGAGTGGTGTGTAGTGTTCCACATATAACAAGGTTTGGTACAGGCAGCTGTATATGTGTTTGTATGGCCTAGCAAGCCTTTAACAATGGAATGTTCCACATATTTGTTTTCCTGCCAGATGTAGTTACCACAACAATACGGTTTAGTCCAGTTTGATATACAGAGTGTCCCATAAGTCAGGGCACATAAGGAAAAGACAAAGTTACACAATGTGTTCGAAATGTCCACCATTATGTTCAATGCAAAGGGACAGACATTTTACCCAGTCAAGGAGAACATGGCGGCCGCACAACAAGATGATCTGGTACGTTCCTCTATACTCAAACCCATATTCTATTGGTCAGCCTGCAACAAACAATCGAATATCATGTTTCACCTATGTACCCTGACTTATGGGACATCCTGTACGTTTTGTTAGAATAACGACGCCAATATTTGAGGCATTTTAACCTAAATATTTTTCAAGCAGCAACATTTCTGTTGGATCAAAACTATACTTGTTTCGCCATATACAAACTTACATATGACTGACTGTGTGTACAGTATTTTTGTGAAAATATCTCATCGTTCGTAAGCGACGTCTGCTAAGGAATACCATTCAAAGAACGTTACACGAGTCTATATCTATTTAAGGTCTTTCGTTCTTCTATAGAAATATTTGCACGTTGCCGAAAATGTGTCTTTCTTGGGGTCTTTTTCATGTATGAAAATGTTGGCGCAGAATATTTTAAAAGTAGTAGGCGTGCACAATACGCCTTTATCTTTAATATTACATGATACAATTATGTGATCACCTCAGAGGAGACAGTACGCCAGTTAGTGACTAGTGCCTAGAGGCTAGTGTGAGGCGAGATACCCGTGCTGAGTCGTCCTTATAGCTTCCACACTTCTAGCACTGGAGCGCGCACAGTACATCCATCCCGTGCGGCCACTTGACTCACTTATTAAGACACTTTACTTCTCTTCACCTCACTTCACTTTAACGTGACTATCATGCACCACGTGTGCCAGTGTGAAGTGAAGACTATGACGAGTGTGTAGTGCATAAATACACGTTAAAACACCAGTTCAAAGCTGCATGTTTATGAAAGTCAACATGGAAGAACTACAAAACAACAACCATACATAATGATGTTTGCCAACTTTATAAGCAAACATTTTCCCAGAACGACGCATTTGTTTAGCGTTCTATTGCTTTGCAGTTAAATGTACGAGATTTCGGCGTCAGAGATTGTTCTTCATAAATACATTACTCGACAACAATTGTTGCTCAGGAAGTTGTCAGAAACTATCGTCTAGGATTGCTGTTTTGGCTTCGAGGAAACTCAGTTTTGAACAGATTGTTTGAGCGGTGAATTACGTGTCACGTGAAGCAGTGTGAGCGTATGTGCAGCGAGTGTAGACTCTCACTCTCTCTGAGCGAGGAATGTGCTCTCGTGAGACAACTGGAGCATCTACAGAAGTGTGTTCTTTGTGATGTGAGGAGAGAGCTAATTACAGCACAGTAGAATACACTTGCCTCGTCTTGTCTTCACAGTTCACTGATACACACTTCACTCTATTACTATATCAACACTACACCTGGCTCAACTACAACGACTATATACACATATTTATATCACATATGCTAGCAATTCCGCCTAAGTTAGATATTTAACTGAACAGCATCTGGCGCACACGTGCGTGTTTAAGAAAAGGCATTGACTGATGCTTCTATACCCGCTGGAGGGATTCAGGGAATGGCGCAAGACCGTCAATAACAGCATTTTCATAAGGCGTATGGATATTTTTTATTTGCATGCTCCAAAAATTAGTTTACTTTATACTTTTATATTGTTAGATAACATGCAAGTAATTTATTATATGACAATGTATAAAGGTGTAGTAGATTAACATTTAAGAGCATGAAACGTAAAGAATGGCGATACTCTTCAGGAATGCTTCGGGTAACATACTGTAAATTAAAGATGGCCATGCAGCACTCCCCTTAACAAAAGTAAAGCAATATGGGCGGCGCTGGCACGTGGTCAATAACAGGCGTCTTACAGACTTCAAGTGCGGATCACTAAAGATTGGGGTTACTGAAGACAAATGCTTCTATTTTTCTGTTCTGCGAATCTGGTTGGTATTTTTCTAGAATAAGCTGTCCCAAACAGCTGTTTCAGTTTTATATATATATATATATATATATATATATATATATATATATATATATATATATATATATATATATATATATATATTTGGAAGGATCAAAATTGATTTACCGTAGGTGTGTGTATTTTTAAACTTGCAAGCTTATTTTGATGTGTATTGTACATATATAGGGTTGGTAGGTGAGCGCAGTTTGAGATATAACAGAACACTTGGGACACGCTGCAACCATTCATGCGCCAAGCGAGGGCTTGTCTACAACACAGACAGCTCTGTAGCTGTCAGACTTCTTAGACTGGCACAAGTCATGAATAGTTCCTGCCACACGCGCGTTACTGCAATTACAACAATTAACATACTTTGTTGTGCAAAAATTACTTTCACAGTAGGCTTAGCGTAAAATATCATCATCTCTGTCATACTGGTACAAGTTATCGTCTTGGGCATAAGCACGTTAGTTCGGATGTAGGAATTGATAAATAAAATAAAATAATTACAACTATCACTTAATTTATTACAAATCTTATTAAAATACGCTACAATAATTATACAACACTTACCTAGACGCCAATCGAAAGGAAGGAATAAAAATTCAATGCTAGAACACACTTACGAAGTCTAGAAATAATAGTAGCTATAGAAGTTGAAATAACATTAAAGGTTGCAGGCAGAAATGTTGATACCGCTAATTTTACTGTCGTATTGTATTGAAAAAATGCGATTTTTTATTTCAATGTTTGTTTTACTTGTAAAAATGTGAAATAAGTGGTTTTTTTCGGAGTGCATATTTGAGAAACAGTTGTGCTAAAATCTCGTTGTATACTAGGCAGGTTGAAAAGATTGTGTGAGCGAAAGGATTCTAGTTGATAACTTATCTGTGTAGTAACTTCAGAGTTTACTTAAGAGGTGCACTAGATACACAAAAGACGAACATTTAAAGGTTCAGTTGACAGGGGTTACGAGACAGCTGGAAAGTGTACAAGAATTATTCTTCTTCTTTGCTTGTTCGAATTCCCGATGAACAAAAGGAAAGAAATACGTTGTCGAGACCGGGAATAGTGTGTGTTATTAACTTATCACAAGTGCCTATTATTAAGATATTTGATGGTTTAGTGCTGTAACTGTAAGAATGTTTTGAGCAGGCTGGTAATAAAGGGGACATACAACATTATGTTGAGTAATCTGTGGCCAAGGATGAGAAACATGGTACTAGCTGTCACGCCCCAGAGATAACACGTTCTTTAATTATTTAAAATAGGACGCAATCTATCTGTGAGATATGTGTGACGGAAGTACCACAGAAACATTACAATCCTCACATCTCTGCAACTAAACGGTGGCAAGAAAATGAGCGGAGTATATAAGGTTGCTTACATACACGAAAACATGACGTAACCACGCCTGCTTGTCTTAACACTATGACCAACTGCTCCAGTTATTAGTACTTTCCCCGGAAAATAAAGTGTGGTTAAAAGCAAATGTCGTTAGAATGCATGGCGCAAATCACAATTATGTTTTTCTCTCTTTGCCCAAATGCAACCTTAGATCTACGCTTGGTGCCTATGGGACATGGTAACTTTGTTTTTTTTTTTTTTTTTTTTTTTTTTTTGCTCAAGTTGAGAACCGTAATTTATAACAGATCCATACGTAAGTCGGACTCTCTTAGAACCGCGAAGTGTTTGCCTTACTTCAGTATTGTTATGTTAACAACCAACACGTCTTCCATGTAGAAGTAGCAGCGCTGCATATGAGTGTGCAGTATTGTATGTAGAGCTAGTTGAAAACCGTCACCGTAACTGAAAAAAAGTCAGAATGGCGTAACATCTACTCAGAATTAGTATTATTTTTAGTTAAACCCATTAATTACTGTGTTACATGCTTGACAACTCGTAACAGAATTGTCTACTGCAAAAAAAAAAAAAACAGATTATATGGTCAATTTACATTATACAAGAAAGATAAACGTTTATAGTTTGTAAAAACTACAAACCTCCCTTAGATTTAATTGGAAACATGTTTTAAACCATTAATTAATTCAGCCTTTATCTTTGGCAAGATAAAAGGCCATTTTCCATTATGAATGCTTGCAAGAAAATATTCTTCACGTTTATTCGTCACAATTATTTATTTGCTTGTACATAACGAAATATCAATAATTAGTTTGCGATGGTTGTTATATTAACTATCACGAGACAGAGCACAACCAGGCAGGAGACGCGGCGAGCCACACCACCTACTTCATTATCTCTGCTCCTACTCTCGGGTGAAGCACGAGACTGCACCCTCCTTCTGCTGTGCGAGTAAGTTGCGGAGATGACGGTGACGGCAAGGAGCGACGCGGGTCTGCGCATGACGGGACTGCAGTGTGTGTATAAAGTGCCTACGACAGCGGAACTGTTGTAGTATGTTTGGACGTTGTATTTGTGTGTGTGTGTGTGTGTGGGATGAACTATTACTGTACATAGTGTGAGAGTTATAAAGAGTGACTTATGTAATCTGAGGATTGTTATTGTGAGATAGGGACAGTTCTTGATTCAACTGTTTACTTACTGTACGAATATTAGGTGTAAGGAAACTATAAATAATAATATAGTAAATGTCAATACATAACTGAGTTCTGCATATTAATAAGAGTACTTTAACTATTTGTAGAGTATTTTAGTAAGGTTTGCAATGAATTAGGAAATTAAGTCACATTATTACATTCAACTGATCAATTCTTCCATCCCGAACGGACCTAGCTACGCCCAGGACTATTAAGTTGTCACATTATTAGTTTCTGCCATTAACATTTTTACTAAACGGAATGTTTAAATACACAGTAATCGGCGTGTTGAACACCCAGGACAATTTTCTACTCTTTCAATAAAATAATCTATAAAATATAGCAATAATAATATAATTTTTCTATTACATTATTTTTATAGGAAACTGAAGCCAAGATTCCTGCTAACATTTTCTCCAAGATTACTGTTAGATCCTTTGTTCCCTCCAGAATTGTTCTGTGTTACGACTACGTTTTTATAGTTTCTACTATCTTAGAATTGACAAAAATGATAAAATATTACAAATTTCATTGGATACTATTATTCAACACTGCTGGATACCAACTTGAACTTCTCAAACATTATCTTAAAGCACATGAAGTAGATTTGATTTGACTAGCTATCTTGAAGGTGCAATTTGAAGACTTTTTCCAATAAACCTGATTATCTTGCTCGTGTGCGTTTATCTTTTCTTTCACATTTTTTAAATGACGGACTATTTTCATGCTAAGACTGTTGATATAGTGATGCTGGTGTTTATGAAATAATATACGCTATACTGTAAGACCTACTTAATACAACTTATCGAACTTAATTTGCCATCACAGCAATGTTCCACACAACACGACGACTCCAATGACAAATGAACGTAGATGACTTAGTGAGAAGTTCTTATAACGGTGAGTGGCGACACTCATGCATGCAGGGCTGCCAACCTGCGGTACTGACAGGACGAATAAACACCAATTACTAGAGACATGCAAAATTCGCGATTTCAATGACCTACATGTTAGAATCAATTATCCTAGGCATTGCCAATTAGTCAGCTTGCTACGTCTTGCTCAGTGCTTGTTACGCCAGGATCTTCATATTGCCATACAGAAGTTTTCATCAAACCGAATAACTAGAGACGCTACAATATTGCGTTGTACATAACCTCCCCAGACTGGACTACACAGCACTGTACCTGTCGTTATTTCATTGGTTGCTGCTCCTGTTGGAAGCCAACCTGCTTAAAGTCAACGCTTGAACACTCGATAGTGGAATAAGGTATCGTAATCAAGCTCGAACTGTCGGAACCCGACCAACTGCAAGAAAGCTGTTGAAATCGAAATTCCGATAGAGATTTGTGCAATCGTCGTCGACAATTGTCGTTTTAATTATTACATTTACTTATCCGTACATTCACTTATAAGCTGATATACAGCCGAACAAACGTCTCGCCACAGTGTGTGTGTTTTAATCTGTTCACCGCAAGCATTCTTTGTTGAAGCAGTTTGAAGCTCATTGTTCAAACTACATTTTTACTGACATTGACAGTGGACTTACCCTTCGCTAAGTTATAACTATTTTCCACACATTCTTTTAAAATGTCTCATTGCTCTCTGGCGCAATCTTACTCATCACGTCTACTCGTTGCTCGTTGTTCTTGTAATAAGAAAACTACGAACAACTAACATACAGTTATCTCTGAGAATACCATTCTTCACGTGATTGGTCCTGAAAACAATGACGTCACATCAAATATAATGCTGCCAGGTTGTACCTCCGTGTTTTTCTGAATCCGATACATTTTCATTCCGACAGTCAGAAAGTCATTCCAAGGATATATGTTTTTACGTTCTAACACTTACTATCGGAATGAAAGTATCGTGTTATCCAGCTGTCGTAATTATTCCGACCCTGTCAAGAACTGGGACTTCATGTATCTACGCAGCTCAGCACTAGACGTTTACTGTTGACTCGCTGTCCATGTTGGATGTGCCGTGTCAGGTGCTGTCCAGTCAAACAAATATACATATACCAACAATTGTTTGTATTCTATGTGCCCTGCTGTACAATGCAACGTGGAATCGCAGTCTCTCTACGAATTATTTGCAGACAATATTAAAACATTACCAACTTCCTTATACCTTTAAAATATACTTAATTCAACTTGGCAACTTATTAACAAATTGTAATAGACGTCACTGATGGAAGAGACGGGAGGATTCTCAGTTACTGCAGCGAGGTTAAGTTGCACAAAGGTACATCTCTGCTGTACTTACTCTCGTGGAAGTAAATCCCGGGGAGGCAATATGGGCCAGCCCCCCTGAAATTAGAGTGCCCCTTATTAAGGTGGCTCGCTTTTGGCCAGCAATGTTTTAACTGGGCTTCTGGAAGAAAATTATTTAAAATGTTACAGAATTTGTTAAATAAAACGTATGTAAGGTTGTAAGGGCTACCTAATGAAATCTTCTGCGTCCTGGCGACATTATAACAAGATGGTGCTATATATTCCTGAGTAAAAGCGGTCACACAGTTGAAAACTTTAGTATTTAACTATAACATTTGACTTTACTATAACTTTCAAAGCATGGCTTCTTATGGAGTCTTACACATGGTGTAGGCTATAGCCCTTCAATTTCTATGCACCACATCCTCCTTCCAAGAATTCTGTCACAGCAGGGCCCACCACTTATTGAAGAGTGGAAGGGGTAGGTGAAGGTACGAGGCATAGACATGTCGCTGCAACGTTCATTGTGCTACTGCTTTCTGCCCAGTTCGTTTCTCACAGTGATTGTGAGGAAGACAGTGTTATATTAGCAAAATGTCAGTCCTAAGTAAAGTTACGGCTTTAGACAAGTGGTTAATAAAACGTTCCGATGAAGGTGGCGGCACTCGTGAAGAAAAGAAACTAAGAACAACAGAAGAATGTAGTAATTTGTCATTTAATTAAATACTTTCAATTCTATACAAATAGATAATAATATATAACTCAAATGTGATACGATGTTGTTACAGTAAATGTTTTCTTGAGAATAATAACTAATACATCTGTCAAATGACAATGTTTCGTTTGGATAAAGTGTTTTCTGTTCTTTTTTTTATAAGCATAATTTGTCTATAAAAATATGCATTGTATGCAGTGGTTACGTTTTCCAACGAAACGATAAAGTGTTTTATGTGATCTTACTAAAGAATCAAATTTGATCATTGACATTTCAATTATATGTAAATGCAAACCAAAAAACTGCTGCAGTTAATATTTCGTAACTTATACAACATGATTTTTCTAGAACACCCTTTCTCTTGCCAGGAAAACTTCTTAAATAGCAAAATTTTGCACCTTGAAATCCTGTCAGAATTATTGTTAAAATAGTTTCAGTATGTAAAAATTATTAAAATAGCTTCAATTGGTTTGCTCCTTAGAACCCAGAAAGGAAAAACCATTAAGTAGTTAAATTTTGCCCTTTGAAAACTTGTTGGTAAATCTGCTAAAATATGGGACTATTAATATTGAACTTTTAAATCCTGCCAGGAAAACTGCAAAAATAGCTTCAGTTAGATAAACTGCTAAGAAGCTCAACTTTGCGCCTTGAAATCCCGTCAAGAAAACTGCTAAAATATCTTCATTTTGCTCCTTAAAATCCTGGCATAAAAAACTGCTAAAATTGCTTCACTTTTTACCTTGAAATCCAAGCGGGGATAGGTGAATGTTGTCTCCACCCTGAAAATAATAAGGGATACAGATTGTGACAAAAAGGTACGGCCAAATTTTCAGGAAACATTCCACACACACAAAGAAAGAGAATTTGCGATATGGACATATGTTTGGAAACGCTTAGTTACTATGGTAGAGCTCAATTCCTTACATCTCGTTAAATGTCATCGTAAATAACACTTCGTACAGAAAATGTCCCAAATACTCAATGTATTGGTTCTTTACAATATACTTAACTTCATAGGTTCACCGCCAGGTGGGCCACTTGATGGAAGGTAAGGCCGCCTGCACACGAGCGGTAGCAACGGCGCGTTGACGTCGCGTTGACGCGCCGTTAACGCCTCGTTCCCCTGCCCACGGGCGGCGGTGTACGGCAGCTTAGTTCACGTCGGAACATCACAGAAGGTGCTAAAACAATGGAGGTGGTAACGAGAAAGAAACAAAGGGTTGTTTTCGCATATTTAGTGTACAAATA
>PNEQ01078353.1:0-17371 GCA_003012365.1 Medauroidea extradentata | reverse complement strand
GTTAATTAACGTGTCTGTGACACAGGAGTAATTGTGTGCATAACTAATTGTGTTGTGAGAGTTCTAGTTGATTACTGTTTTGTGTATTTCGTAGCTTTGTGAGCTATTAAATCCAGTACTTAATTTAACTCTTTTATTTGTAATTATAAGACCTCTATCCTAAAGAACTCATGGGAATTGCCCACATATAAAGTTTGTGCTCTCAAACTTGTAACAATACTATTGTTCGAAAGTCCAAAAAACAAAACACTGTAGCACTTAGTACAACTGAAGCAGTGTTGATATATATGTATGAGGAAGCACAGGAAGCATGCTGGCTTCAAAAGTTGTTGTATGTAAATGTTAGAATAAAAAATATGTAACTATGTATGAGGACAATCAAAGAACTGTTAAAACAGTCACTTGTCCAGATCAGAAAAGGTTAAAACATATGGACATAAAATTTAACTTTGTCAAACAAAAGTCAACTACCTGATGTACTTACCAAAGAATTGTCCAAAAATGTTTGTAAAAATCATATCTGAGTTGAATCGAAAAGAAGATGATTGAGGGAGAGAGTTGAAGTTCAATAAACATTTAAGTTCATAAATGTTTAATGTTAGTTTATTATCTTTGATAGATTTGTAAGATTTATGGACAAGTTGTTTAAAATAGAAAAGAAAAAAATTTAAGAATAATTTTCGCTATGAGAAATATATTTAACTTACATTCAAATAATCTTTATATCCTTCAGAAACTACTACTCTATAAGCCTATTAATTTAATGTAAGATGCATTAGTCTGTAATTAGATATTAAATTTTATAAAGGCTGTATTATCTGTATAACGAAGTAGGCTGCAAATACAATCGTTGTATTTCCCACACTACTTGAGCTTGGTTGATATGTCGCACTTGATAGTGTGACATTACTCTTAACAGTTTCATGAATATTTTTGAAATTTTGATAGCTTCTTACCAAAGAGATACTAAAATAGTACTTTTATTAATGACTGCAATTCCCCCTCAGAAATTTTTCCACTACACCTTGACATAGGTTAACATCTCACACTTTCCTTTAAAAATATCTTTAAACAACTACGAATAAAAAATAATGATTTATTATTTCGATTGCTGGAAGACTACAAAAATGAACTTTCACTCACGATGTTTGCGGCAAAATATTTTCCACACACTCGGAAACTGTTGTAATTGTTTTGCACGTCAGTAACTATAAATACACTGATCTCACTATCTATTTCATTTAAGTTTACAATTGTGACGTTTTAAAGTGCACTACTTTGACTACTACTTAAACAGCAGATCCAGAATATTAGTAAAATAAATTCTAATGAAAGTTAGAAGTTTCTTCCATGGTTCTTCGAATTCCTTAACACTGTTCACAGGCAAGAAATATGATTTCTAGCTTAATACGTAATTTTGAGAAAATCTTGATAAATATTCGTCTATTTCATAACTTTTAAAAGTAAATAATTTCCACAAATTTTACATTTCAGTTAGTCCCTCAAGATTGTTTATTATCTTATTTATACAGGATGTTTGGCAATTATAGTTACAAACGGAAGTACTGTGTCGAGGACGATGAAACAAGCAAATAATGAAATACAGGTCCGGAAACGATGGGTTTTCCTTGCCGATATATGAACACGTGGAAACATGGCAATGTTTCAACACTGTTTTTGTTGTGTGGGGATATTTAATATCTTTGGTGTATGCCAGCCCTACTGATAGTGTCCACGAACTACAGGAAGGCATTGTGGATGGTTGCCACTGCATTCGGAACACACCTGCAATATTAGAACGTGTACGGGCATCGATGCGAAGACGTGCTGAAGCCTGCCTTCACATGAGCGCCCATTTCAAACGTTTGTTGTAATATCTTCGTCCACATGTGCAGCATTTTGACGTTTAGATCCTCGGGAACACTGGTATTATAGCATTCCTGTCGTAACATGTGATGTGTCATATTGGGAAAACCATTGGTTTCTGGAACTATGCTTACTAACATTATTTGCTTGTTTCAACGTCCTCGACACACCCCTTTCGTTTGTACCTATGATTGCCAAACATCCTGTATACGTTACTACGTTTAACTATGTGTTACTAACGCTTAACTGGACGAAAATGTCACCAACTTCAAAACGTTTGAAAGAAATATAAATAAATGATTTTTGTAAGTGGCAATTATAGATTGTACAGAAATATTCGAAAATTACATTGTAGGACATTTAATCAACAACAAACAAACGTAGACATTTACGACGGCTATCCACTGACTCGTGTCTACTCGCTGCTCCTGCCTACGTTGGTTGGATGCAACAAAGTTCGTGTATTATTATTTTTGTATAGCTACACATAACTCCTTTAAATTTTACAAGAATTTGCAACATAACAAGGATTTTCTTTATAAAATTTTTTATTTATACAGTTACGTAGATTTTCATTTAAAATTTCTAAACGAGACTCTGTAGTCAACCAAAATCACTGGTTTGTCAGAAACGACATATTCATGTACAATTAAAAAATCGTATACATATTTCGCTGGAATAAAGTTGACATTCTCAGAACTAACGCTCTACAAAACAAAACATGTTTGATAATTTAGTACATTATAACGTAGAGTATGTAAGGCGTGTGTGTCTAAAAAGTTGACTGCCATAACATTAGTCGGCTACGCACAGGTTAACGGTACTAGATGTGCGGGGTTCAATTCCCAAGTGCGGCTGGTATAAATTTGTGTTCGTTTAGATTGATGACACCAAGCTAGGTAGTGCTACGATAACATGCTGGACTTGCAATCGGGAGGACCCGGGTTCGATACCTGGCACCTGCCATCCTGATTTAGGTTTCCGTGGTTCCTTAACAAAGGCCATGGCCGATTCCTCTCTTAGCTCCTGTCATTGTACCAAGATATGTGTCGCCGTCTCTTATTTTATTGTCTGAACATCTACTCCGTGTGAAATAAAGTTACTAAAGAGGGGAACCTTTAGTGCAGTGGCGATGTAATTTAAGTCTTGCCATTGGACATTACAAAATAATTAATAAGTTGTTAAGTGCGCAATAAGCAATGAGAAGGGTGTAGTTTCTATTATCGGCACTGCCACTAAATATTTCATTAAAAATAATTACGTATAACAATTATTTTTTTAACTTGTACTTTCAAATAAGTAAATTTTAATGATTACTGTAAAATAAGTAACACAATTTTCTTATGATATTTACATAAGTTTTTTTGTTTGAGTATTCGCTTCCCGAAAGCCTCCAATAGACAATCTCCTGGTTGGCTATATACCACATTGCACAACGCGTATGCAAACAAAGCTCTTTCATTTTAATTGTTTCGAACGTTAACATTCTATGAATGTGATAAGATAAGAACAAATACTTTACTCTCCACATTACTATTATCAATACTGATATTTTTTTTAAAAATAAGTCCGAATTGGAATTTCCATCGTGCTAAATACTTGAGTTCACAAAAAATGCTAGGAGTTATAAAAATTTAAGGTCAAGTGATTTTTTTGTGAAAATGAAGAGTCACTTCATGATGATAATAGACGGTATATAAACAGACGCGTAGTTCGTTGAAATATCAGTGTTTAGATATTCTTTCTACTTCTTCGCCTTGAGAATAATTTCCTGAGGTTCAAGGTAACTGTTGGTTGTTCTGTTGTACGTTGAAATTATATATTTTTGTTTACATAAACAGTAGGAAATTACTACTATGTGCATGGAAAACTTTAAGAAACAATATCAGATTTCATATTTAAAGTTTTTTATTACACTCTAAACTAAAAACTGTGATTATTCACAGTTTCGCCGTGATTTGTAACAGATTCAAATTGCTGAAACTGCTGCATCGGGTGTTAGTGGTAGGTAGGTAAGTGGGCTTTACGTCTCATCGACAGTCATTCGAGACGGTGACACTGTTTAGTATGATGCCAGGAGTTCGAAGAGAATTTGGCCACGTCCTTTGTTAAGGGACCATCTCAGCATTGAATGCAGACTAATACTATTTTTTAGAAGCTCTATAAATGGATGCGCCAAATTTTAAATGAAGTAATAAATTCCTTTCTAGCCCCCAAATACCTACAACTTATTTTTAAATACTTGATTCCCTTTAGCTTTAAAAACTTTCCAGTGTTTTGTCCAATTCATTCCATCTTATGTATCTTACACTGTTTTACAACATTATTTTCATTCATATCCTTTAAGTTATATTGTTTCCTATTTTGGAGCTCCTCAAAGACTTTATACCATAATGACAAGAAGTATGTTGTTAGTTATTATAACAAATGACTTCAGAATGTAAATATAAATCGTTAACTGTATAATCTACTTAAGTTATATACAGCATTCTGAGTTCAAATATTTGTCAGTTAAACGCTGAACTGAACGTATTGCAGCTATGATCTGCACGCTCGTATCTGTAGCGGGCAACATTGGTACATGGCTGCTATGAACTAAATACACTGACACATGTTCGACCATGTGTACAGATGCAGGCAATGTTGGCGGCTCAAGTCTTGCTACTGGCGGTGTTGCTACCAGCCCACGCGGCTACAATACTTACCTCTGGCTCCACCGGCTACGAGTACTTCCCCGGGTTCGGCTTCTACAAGATATACACGCAGCCACAGACATGGGCGGAGGCTGTAAAGACATGCCTAGAGGACGGGGGACAACTGGGTGTCATCAGCTCTACAGAGGAGGCACAACTCTACAGAGCTCTCGTCAGCAGATATCCTAAAATCTCCGGATCCAGCGCCCAGGAATACATCTTTGTCGGCCTTACCGAGTTCCACAACTCCAGGGACTTCCTTACTCTTGAAGGTACGTCCCACCTCTATCACGCAACAAACTTTGAACTCCATAAATGACTTTAGTTCGTTAAACTCATATAATAAATGTAATACGTTTTATTACACACATGGATATTGTGTGCAGTGACATTCACCGATGCACATTGATAAATGTACACATATTGGACAACCTTTGAAATTCACTTAAAATACTAATAAAGAATGACTCATCGCCATTAAATGAAACATAATTACGTATAAAGTTGTTTTTTCCGTAACACAGATTCTTCTTAAACTTGAAATATTTTTCTTTGACAAATGTTTAAGTATACGTTCACAAATTGCAACTAGCAAGCCGTCAATATGTTTTTTTTTTTTTTTTTTTTACGTTCGTGTGTGTTTTGCTTTAACGTTATACATGCGAGTATATAGCAACATAATAACACACCTAATGCTCAATTTTGCAGGAATCCCACTCGCCGAGTCAGGCTACTCCAAGTGGGCAGCTGGAGAACCCAATAACAACAATGGTGTTGCAGAGAAGTGTGGCTCTATCAACCATTTGGCTGAGCTCAACGACATTGCCTGCTCCCAACGGCTGGGCTTCGTCTGTGAACTGAAATATCCCTCCACTACTCTGATTCATTAGAGTGATTTAAGAGATATGTTTCATGCAACAACATGTAAAAATGTAGAAATAACTGCGAATAAAATTTGGTGATTCAAGTGCATTTTTGTGGTTGCTTTTTAATGAAACTATGTTTTGATATTCTCAGTAATCTTTTGAGTGTTTAAAATTTTTTAAATGCTGTTCGAAGCGCTATTAGTTGCAGATTATGAAAACATTATATTGCGGTTAAATTTTCAGTATTTTTTTTTGAAGACTGCTTACTTTCATAAATGTTTAAATGTTGTGTCAGAGTAAATTGGTAATTGTGAATATGTAATTGCCTTTATCCAATGTGACTTCAGACATGAATTTTAAATTAATTAATGTTTTTTTTATCAAAAGTTGTCGTTTACGAAATTACAGTATGTACTCCACATCTTATATCCAGCGACGTGAGGAAATACATATGTCTTAGGACGTGTGTTCTAGTGGTTAGTAACAACTGTAGGATATTACTTGTCTAATATTGTTAGTGATGATGATGTCTATGTGACTTTCTGTGTGTAGGTGACTAAGGTGAGTTGAGAAAGGATTAATTAGTAAGATAATTTCTATTTGCATGAGATACCTTTTTTTTTAACCACAATGTAGATTCTCGTAGGTTTGTCATTAAAACATAGGCACCACATCTCAATTGATAAAGCAATTTATTGAAGAAAAATTAAAATAAATAAAAATAAAAATTCTAATATCTCTCACCCTAGGTTAAACACATAGTTTAGACCTAATTTACTATAAAGTAGAAAATATCTTGAGTTTGGTTAAAGTTGACACTAGGTTCTATTAAAATTCCTCGGCTAGGGATAAAATTAAAATTTAAGTTCAAGTATGTATGTTTGCTCAGTCGGTTTACACGATATTCTGACACAGGACCTCTGGGTTTGAGCTCGTTGGCAAAAATTAGGCACACCAAACTCATTTAATATTAGTAGACGAAAAATTTTATGAAATAAAATTTGATTTGAATATCCAAGTCAATATTTGGAATGGTCGGCCTTGTACACAAGATGGGTAAGCGTGGGGACGCTACAGGCATACATATTCAACATAGCTATCCTTACAATGTAGGCTGAAGGTCTCGTCGTCTTCATGACACTTCAAAAATTAGCCTAATTATATTACTGATGACGGGCCTCTTCTCAAAATGGCCTAAAACTGACGGACATACTGTCCTCTATCTATTGAGTTCCCAAGCCTAACCGTAGGTTGATGGCAGAACTGAAAATGTTCCATTTTCTCCTGGGCCGATTCTGCCGCATGCTTCACCTAGCTAAATTCAGGAAACTCTCCCTGCTCTGTACAATACAGCATATAATCTATGTTTTTCTCCAAATTGGAAGCCGTTCCCTTGGCAACCAATCAACAAAAGATGTATAAATCCTTCAATCTGCTCAGAGAAACCTCTCTGGAGCAGATAATTACTCTATACCTAGTAAGTTAAACTATAATTATGTCTATGTACAATCTTATGGTAGTAAAACATTTTAAACAAGTATTTCAAATTTACATTAAAAATTATTTAGCAGATGTTAGAATAAATTAAGAAAATATTTAAATAAACAATTATGCAAAACTTTGATAATATTAACATATTCATAAAATATTTGCAGTATTTTCGAAGAAGAAAAGTTATAAGAGTGTTTTCAAAAATTCCATAACAATCTTAAATAGCTTTTAGATAATTTAGCGTCTATTACAAATAACTAGGAGTGAGAGATTTTCTTAATCTAACACAAAACAATAATAACATTAAATTAATTAAGTTGAAAAAAAATTACTATAGTAAGGTGGGAACTGTCAAAACACTAAAACTTCTGATGCTTCCTATAATAGCAAAGTCTTTCTCAGTTCGTTATATCATCAAACATAAATAAACTTTAAAACCTGTGACGATCTCGTTACAATACGATGGTATCTACTACAAAATGGTGGCACGAAGAGGGCTGGTGTTTTCGTATCTGCAGCTGAAGGAGGCAAATTTTCTACACCAAATGGCCCGAGACAGTGAGTCTGAGTATGATGATTCAGATAAAGATCCGGACTATGTTCCAGACACATCTGATAATGGCCATGTTGTGTTTAAACAGTGAAACAGAGGTAAGGAAAAAAGACAGAACTTAAACATTCATAGTAGCAAGTAATGAATGGCCTCTATTGTACTTACCACTATTTACACCAAAACATGACGTAGTTGTCACGTGAAAAAAAAATCATGTTATAATTATGTGTAATACATATCTGCAAGATATTATTATAGCGAAAAATTAGTTTTTGGACAGCCTACTTCATCACATAGCAAATATAATTTTTACTAGTTTTACATTGTCAGAGATAAAGTGCAATTTCACTTACCATTATTTACATGAAACGTCATGTTATGTTACAGTCTTCTCCTCCGGCAACACATCGCAACAATGCAGTCCTAAGCAGAGAAGTGTTGTCGCAACATAATATTCAGAGAAAGTGGCAACTGATCCAAGGAATGATACAGTCACCAGAGTTAGGAAAAGGAAAAAGAAACGAAAGTGTACAACTTGTGTGTCGAACGAAGTGAAATAGAGGCTAGAGTTGCACATCCAGGAGAGGAAAGGGTAAACGAATTGAATCTGTAAAAATTGACCCTGATTGTAAATGTAAAAGTCATCGCTTTGATAGTGTAAGTGAACATGACACAGAGAAAATTATGAATGACTTTTGGAAAATGGGCGACTGCAATACGCAGAATGCATATTTATTTGGTTGTATGAAAATAGGAGAAACAAAACAGTAAACGAAGAAAACACAATCTCCACCCAAGCGCTGTTTTTCAGTGGAATATCTTGTTCGCACTACGGAAGGAGAGTGTGTTAAGGTGGCATTTTTTAGTATACAGGGGCTACAATATCATAGAGGCCGGGTTGAAAAAATTGTGGGGAGGTTAAAGAAAGGTAGTGCAACTCCACCTACTGATAAATGAGATAAACATTCAAATCATTGAAAAAAAATTACTGAAGAATCTGTTGAGCGTGTAAGGTTTTTACAAAGCGTCTGCCAACATATGAAAGCCATTACAGAAGGAACAAAAACCCTAACAAATTGTTCGTGACGATGGATTACACTATTGAAGCATGCTTCAACAAGTATAAAGAAGACTGCGGCACGGAAAACAAACCTTCTGTTTCAAGTGACACATTTCGCAGAATAATCACTGAAGATATTAATATATCATTCAAATCGACAACGTGTGATACATGTTAAAAGTGTGATGCTTTTGAAATATATCTTCAGAAAGAAAAACGTGATAATGACTCGGATAGTGTTCGTCAACGGTTGCAAAAGAAAGAACTTCACCAACGTCGGGCTGTAGCTGGCCAGGAAGCAATAAAAGAGGCTGTTAAAGCAAGAAGGGATCAAGGTACCTACGTTGTAACTTTCGACCTGCAATAAGCCCTACCGGCGCCCAAGATATTAACTTGACCCACATTTTATAAGATGAAAGTGTTTTGCAACAATTTCAGCATCCACTTCTGTTCCAACAACCAAGGATACTTTTATTTCTGGAAACTACGGCTGCAAGAGGAGCGGATGAAATCGCAAGCTGTCTGCCGAAACGTTTCGAACTACATCAAATTTCTGGTAAACAAAAATTGGACTACTGTTGCGGCATGATTAAAACTAAAGAGACATTAAAAAAATAACACATATTTTCCTTCAAGTAGGTCACGCGATGCTTCCTTCCGGCAGGGACTTCTGGGTGGTGGAGAAACATGCACGTAGTCACTGGCAGTTCGTTTACCCCCTACCCTCAGGAATGGCTTCATATTCTTCGCACATGTCAGAAGAAACAGCCATTCGTTGTAAATCACATGACTAGATACGATTTTCTAAAATTTTCTCAGATGAGGGATTTATTCAGCCAGAAAACAGGAACAGATGGATTAGGTGTCAGAAACTTTGTGAGGTACGAACTAAATGCAGAGAATCCAACTCAACTGTCAGCCTCCCAACAATATCATGGTTATCTTAACACCCTTCTCTAAGAAACAAAGGTCGAGCATCAAACTTCTTGGAAAGTTTCAATTGTGAATTACCTACGAAACACGAGACCATGTTTTATTGAACACTCCAAACTACCGGATGTTATGTCCTGTATGCTGTGGATACCAGAGGTATTTCACAAATACTATAACTCCTTGAAGAGCTTGCAGGACCAGTGCTGTTTTATGGATCAAACAATTGTGTGGTTCATTTTCGTGGAAATGTTATGTGATTCATTACAGTATTGTTTTGCATGTAAAAATTGTATGTACACGTTTATTTACAACCACCATTTTCAGAACAGTGGGATGTACATTTTTTATTTTACAACTAGATTTTAAAAAGTGACATCGCACCATGTTAAAAAAAAGTTTAGATTTTTTCATAGGTATCATGATGTTTATATGTTCATAAAATATTACGTGAAGTAAAAAAGCCACCAAATTGTTGTTTGAAGTTTCCATATTTTTAAAAAATTGAACATGTATTCCCCTAAAATTGTCAAAATGTCAGATACAATTATTTACGCCCGAGAGCCTCAAATAACGTCTAGGGGAAGTCACTGAAAGTGGCAGGGACAGTTTGCCTGTCTAATGGGCAGCTACAGCAACTAGGCCTGATGTAGAATTAGTTTAGATGGCAGCTTGGTTATTCTAACACTTGATGACCGAATAAATAATCTTGTGTACATAGAGATATTTAAGTAAATACTAACATATGAGAGGATTACACGTTAGTAAAGCAGCGGGTGGGCAGCTACATTGAACAAATATTTAGAAGTCATCCGTAGAGGAGTCTGTATCTATGTAGTAAGTCAAATTATGCCTGAATTTTTCTTATCTATTTATTTATTTTTAGAATAACAAAAACATACACTTTTGAGCGGACAGCAGTTAAAAGTTTACTTATTTTACTAGAGAGTTTAATTTTTCAGTACGATTCACTTTTATCGTTGTGTTCACTGCATATGCTACGGTTCCTTTTAGAAAATAACCCTTTTTCTACGTGTTTAGTTAACTTGAAAAAAAAAACTTAATCTGTTTCAAGTTCTCCTCCTGTCTGGAACAGTTTAGCGCTTCGGAGGCTCAGAAGTAAAGGCGTAACAAGAGCTACTTAGAAACTTGCTTATAATACCAAGCTTTCCACCTAACAGTTTATGCCTCGCGACTTAAACGAGGTCTTGAAAATATAATTTCGTTGATTAGAAGTTTGTAGCAAAGTTCGGCGCGGTATTATAAACAAGTTTCAAATCAGGGCATTCAGAAAATAGCCACTTCAGCTTTGTTCGAGAGCCTCGGAACACTATTACGAATGGTCGTGTCGTCATGTGACTTTTCGTACACGACTGAAGTATTTTCGTTCCGTGCGCTTGTAATATTGTTTCGCTACAAAACTCATTTCCCAACACACTACAGTGCATATGAAACACGTTGAAGGCGGCACATAGTTCTTTTCGCCATTAATTTAAACACTGCGTACACTTCGCTAAATTTACTGAAAATAGTTCTCCTGAATGCAGGAGATGGTCTAAATTTAAGTAATAACCTATGCCGTTCCTCCTTCTTTCAGTGGTGGGTGGAAGTTTCCACCATAGTAAGAACTATTATTATTTGGACAGTAGAGCAGGCGTGGAGACGAATACAGAGTAAAACATTACGAAATAAGTTAAATCACAGATTTAAAGTGCGTGTCAGTAACACATATTTAGGGGGGCACAAATTATATATTGGACCCCTCCCCCAAAATTTAGAGGTGAGAGCAATGTACCCCAGAACCCCCCTCCCTTCATTTACACGACGCGGTATAACTAAATAAGACAGAAGTTTTTGTGTTAGTAACTTTTTTTTCGTTTAGACAGCAATACATAAAAAATATTTTTGTTTGATATATAATTTTTAATTTTACTTTGAAATAATAGCAATAGATTTCTTTCTTTATCTCTTTGAGAAATAGTCTGTATTTATTATAAAATAAAATTCGAATATATGTCTGTAGATTGAGGCGTGAATATGGGGTGTAAAATTGTGAGTGTGTGTTTGAATCTGTATAGGTCGACCTTGTGTAATAGTATATATATATATATATATATATATATATATATATATATATATATATATATATATATATATATATATATATATATATATATATATATATATATATATATATATATATATATATATATATGTGTGTGTGTGTGTGTGTGTGTGTGTGTGCGTGTACATGTATTGCGCATGTGTGCATATATGTGCTTGCATAATTGTAAGCACACGTTTGTGTATGTATGCATGGATGTTCGTACATGCATGTATGTGTGCATACATGTGTGCGTGTGTGCATCTACAGATGAATATGTGTATTGTGACAAATGACAAATTTTGGCGTTTTAATGTGTTCTATGATGAGTGCCAGAGTAATTAACAAATATTTATTTATTTTATTTTCACAATGTAAGACATCTTACGAGGTTCATTTGGTAGAAATTTTTACTTACATTAAGGCAGTTCATTATTGAGTAAAAAATTTATGCAAAAAATTTATGATTGCCGAGTGCAGTGTTCTATGAAATATGTTTTGTAAGGACACATATTTTCGATATTATTTAAAAATAGAATTTGAAGTCCATTTCCAAGTGGCCCCGTCTCTGACCAATCAAATAACATATCATGCATAAATATGTTTATGGAGAGTGGCCTTTCTGTTTCCGAAAAAAAAAGAATATGTGTACTGTGGACAAGGACACACTTTGGACGCTGTGGACAACGTGGCGTTTTTTGGACAAGAAATCCTTTGTAATTGGACTGCTATTATGTTTTGTGTATATTTTAGTACGCCTTACATTACAAATATATGTTTCATCAACATATTTCATTACTATTAGCCTCCAGTGTTAACTAAACAGATACGATAACACGGCACTAGGGTAATCTGACATTTTACTTCTACAAAATTACCACAATTTAATAAAAAAGAAAACATTACAGCACTGAAGATTATAAAAAAAACAGACTCTCTTGACAGTGAGTTACGTTCACCTAATTCAATGACAGAAAATGGCTTGACAAATGTGGTCATGCTCCTTGAAATATCAAGTCGCTAAAAATTAAAATTGGTTATAGACTTTGTAAATTATCGATCGTTACAATTTTAATAATTGTCGTGAATTTTGTTGCTTTGAAAATTTTTTGTGCAGAAATATTTGTTACATATATATATATATATATATATATATATATATATATATATATATATATATATATATATATATATATATACATATATATATACACACATATACATATACATACACATGTATGTTTAACAACGAACACCTCTAAAGTAACAAAATCATACGCACATGTTTTTTATATGTGAAATATATCCATTCTCATGAAATAAATATGCAGTCTGTTTACAACGACATAGTAATTGTTACTGTTCAATTACTGCATTCATTTTATTTTCTGTTTGCCTTATAAATTACTGTGCGATACAACTAAGTGAGCGTATGGGGTCGAACCACACAGAAAGTAACGTAAATATTAATACACAAATTTAACGGTTCACTACAGTAAATAAAGAAAAAAATAAAATTGTAAGAAGTACAAAAACACGTGCAGGACGTAATTTGTTCTTCTATTCCTACTGCTATCAAAACTATCTGTCAGGAAGTTTTAGAAGATGTCAATCTACATATCGAAAATGATGGCAGTCCAATACAAGTACTGGTGGGAGCTAATGTAGCTGGTAAGCTACTCCATGGGAGAGAATTGTTTTGGACAATGAAATGGTTGCAATCAATATATACTTAGGGTGGCCACTAACGGAAAATACTCCTGTTCGTAGGAACACTTCACAGACGACGGTGTCAGCCTTGTTCATTTCACAAGTGCCTATATCTTGTCTGCGGAGGCTTATATTTTTGGGGATTGGTGATCCCGAAGTGCAATGGACAAAGGAATAAAACATATCTGCCACAAAACACAATTTTGAATCAAGTCTAAGAAGGAATGGAGATGGTACATATGTAGTGAGTTTCCTTGGGAGGTGGAGCATCTTCCTGTCACTTCATACTACGACATAGCACAGAAACAGTTGGCTCACTTTTCTCAGAAGTTAACTCACACTGATTGTCAAGATACTCATGCTGGATTTTCAAGGAATGGGAAGAAGATTGTGCAATAGTAGAAGGAGAAAACATTAGCCCTAACCATACGCATTATATACCACACAGATCAGAGATTAAGGCTCAACACACAACCAATGTGATGCCCGTTTTCGATGCTTCGTGTAAGGTTCCACAAAGTCAGTCCCTTAATTTTTGTTTAGGCAAAGACCCTAACTTGACTGAAACTAAATGACAACTTCTACTCCAATTCGGCCGCAAACCCATAGGAGTTCTTACAAACATTAAGAAAGCTTTTCTGCAAGTCAGTATTTTTGAGGAAGATGAGATTCACACATTTTACAGAAGATTCTATGGATATTTTCAAGAAGAATGACCTGAGCTCAAGGAGTGGCAGCACACAAACCCTGCTATTGACCCGTATGAAATGACGTTAGCTTTTGGATTATTGTGGAGCAGAGGAGTAGACACTATATCTGTGAATTCTGATATTGTTGAAGTGTTAGTATTTATTTCAGAATTTTGGCCACAGTTTATGATGTTATCACCTGCACTAAGGATAATTGACCCAATTAGTTTTATCATTCTCGTGAGAAATAAAAGGGAAGTTGAAATTGAATACGAAACATCCTTATAAAGAGCATTAAAACTGCAGACATAATTATTGTACACGTTTGGAAGAGTAACATGACATTTCGTATGGTTAACCTTCTTAGACTGATGTCCACCGAACAAACCGTGTCTAAACTGCTTTTCTTTAATAGCCTGATAACCCATTTCATGTTCAACTTTGTTGTTAATATAAGAGCGTTGCGAACCAGTTTCGATAAGAATTCTCACATGTTGCTCTCCTGTCTTCCCGTTTATTTTAACGATAAGGGTCTACAACAAGGTATCACTGGAAGACTGATTAGCTGACATGTTCTCATTTTTGGGCAGCGTGTTTGTGAGACTCTTAGTGTTTAGGGCAAACATGTCATTTTGCACCTTTGAGCTATGTAACCCTTTCGTAAACAAGTAAAACAGCATTTGTTATTTTCAACAATTCTCGTTTTTCAGTAATCGTAATTTTTCTTGCCTTAAATCTGTGAGAACCCAGGCAGACAATACATGCAGCACGGCTGTAACAACCCTTTGTGTTTACCAAACCTGCCATAGTAGATATGGCAGAGTCCACAACAGTAGAACCTCCAGGAATTTTCAATTTACTATAAGGCTACTACTAATGTTAAACCCTTTTATTACAATACTGATACGTTCTTCTTGTTTAACTTCCATTTGAAGAAATTTCTTTAAGTAAGACAACTTATTTTCTGCTTAGTGACCCATGCCATTGCATTGCCAGGCCCGCAATGTATTCTCATTTAAACAGGACTCTACTAAAGGCAACAGCATGGCAGTGCACTTGTCTGACATAATTCCCAAAGTCTCGAGAGCTCTCAGTATGGTTTCTAGCTGAACGTATAAAACGTAGAGTGGGAAACGGTCGGACATGTTCTGGATGATGATATTCAAAAGGTCCCGTATGTAAACTTCTATCGACATCTCTTCACGCCCGAACCTAGACTTTGAACACACTTCAGCCTTACAATAATTTCCTGCTGTTGGTGGGAAACTTTCTACAACTTTTCGTGCCCGGGAACCAGGTACTGTCGTCTGGATTAAGAACTGAAACTTATCTGAATCATCTAACTCATCATATTTATTAATCTTGGAGAACTGACTCCAGAACCTCAACCCCTCATGACAACTCTCCTCGAAATTTTTTGGATTCCACTTTTGGCAAGGTGTATTTTAATTTAGGTTCCATGCTATTACCTTTTCTCAGATCGCCTTTGGATTCACTAGTTCCTTTACTAAAAACATTTGATATTTTAACAATTTGTGTACTGTATTTAGTTTATACATATCACAAAATCTATTTCAGCTCCTAAATCATTGTCATCTTTACTTGTAGCCACCGTTAAGTAAAAAATGTCTTCATCAAGGGTCGCGAGTACAGAAATTTTACTTTCCATTAGATCTTGATTAACCTTTATAGACACTATATCGACCTCACCTTCAGACACTGGGTTCAACAGCTGGCTTATTGAATTGTAAAGTTTTATGAACGATGCACGAAAAATCCCACGCTTCTTGACAGCTGCTCGTAAACCCTTGATATGTACAATTAGTCCTGTTACGGTCGCCACATGTCCAAATTAGCCTGATTCGTGAATAAAATAACATTGGCTTTCTGCACAAGTAAACAAATTATTTGTCGAGCAATCAGAAAAACTGTGTAGTTCCCTTAAAACATTATGCGTTGAATTACAACTAAAAGTTTGTTGACAAAAAGCCACAGAGCCATAGAAATCATACCAAAGAAATAAAATAGTTTCTTAAAAATTTAACTTGTTCATAAAGATACACCATTCAACACTGCTTGTAACAATAACAGTGCTCTACATGATGTTTACAGTAAATGTTTATAATCGTCTGTGTGCTGAGCACATCACTTGCATGTTCGCAGCCTTGCTTTTGCTATTGGCTGTGTATCTTCGCGATTGTTCAAGTGTGTTTAGAGCATAAATGGTATGTCCTAGACAGTTGCAACAAGAGAACATTTTTTGTTACTTATGTCTCATTGCTCAATAAACCATCTTCAAATGTTCCAAAATCCGGACTGTAAAATAATTTTATGCAATAAAACAACAAAAGGGTAGCCACTCCTGCTGTTTTCATAAGAGTGGAAGGTATCAAGCAGTCTATGTTGTTGTTTCGAAGATCCCAATGCCATTTGGCAATGCTGTAAATGTTTTTTGTGTCATTTAGTTTAAGATATTTTAGAGACGTGCCAATTTTATTTTTGATCAAGCCTCATTACTCCCTTATTTTTAAATTAAGGTGAAACGCACAAAACATATTTTCTGCTAAATTTTCCAGAAGTAATCACCTGCTGGAGTTTGTCGGTGATGTTCAAAAACACCCTAATGTATATTGTCACGACGGTAGATATCGGTGATTTATTTATTAGTTTTTTTTTCTTTTCGTCCATACTCAAAATAGGTAGTAACGTTATTTTGGTTTATAATTTTAAAGATTATTAGTTTTCAGGAAGTCACTTCTTTACAGTTGGGATTTGAAGTTCTAGAGTGTTCTGTTACAGTCTCTCGGTTTGAGTTTTCAGTTCACTGTTCCTGTAAGTCTGCAGAGGTAGTTGTCACAGCAACGCTGGTAAATTCCTTTGTTGGCAGTGTCCCAGTAGTGTGCACAGGTCGATGGCCTTGAGTTAGTCTGTTGGCCGGTGAGGGGTGTGGTGATGGATGTAGCCATGTCGCAGGGCGGTTGTGCGCTGTGGGTCCTTCTGGTACCTTCGGTGTGCGACGGCCTTCCGGGGGCACTGGAAGCCTCTGTCAACACTACCTCGCTCCCCTGTCACACATTAACATCTGTAGTAGGGCAGACGTATGGACATGGTTGCGAAGACTAACTGGTTTCTTTCGTGCTTGTCCAGGGCTGTCCCCCTTCCCGTGACGTCAAACATCGCAAACTAGTGCGCGCCCAGTGAGACAGAGAGAGTTAAGGCCTGGCTTGGAGGAGGCAGTTGTGATTCTGAATAGCGTAGAGCGCGCATGTTGCTCACAGCGCCAACGTGTAACATGGGCTGGAAGAACAGGTTTCCCGGTGGGTGGAGGTGCCAGGGAGAGAGAGAGAGAGACTGACGGCTCGATGTCGTATTGTGATAATACTAGCAAAACCGGTTTGGAGCTTCACTT
>PNEQ01078352.1:0-17381 GCA_003012365.1 Medauroidea extradentata | reverse complement strand
GGACCCACAACGATGTCACCTCGTCAGATACATGTAACGGGCTTCCTTCCTTCTCTCGGGACTGACATTTCCCGAACTCCGGCTGCTGCAGTTTAATCTTCAACGAGCCGATTGAAATGCTCGTCCGGCCATTTTTAAATCACGGAAAAACCTTTTTTTCTTTTTGATCGCTGTCCATAGACTACAGCCCTATGACAAACCACACTGCGATCAATCTAAATGATTTTCTCTCTGCTCTATTCTGCCATAACCCACTCTATTAACACAGAGAGTAATTAAGTTTACATTATACTTAACACAATATACATTACAACAGCATAATAAATACTTTTAAATACCGAGTTACTAAAATTACGAATATGTGCATAAATGTCTTAACGTCCCCAACATGGACTCTCGTTTACATACTGTAATCTCCACGAGATATTGTGGTATGTTACAGAGTGCTAATAAACGCCGTGTTATTTCTCCAGATGTCTGACTTGTGAATGTATTGTACCCCACTTCCCGGGCGAACTTAAGGGTGACCCCTTAATCTATCGACATCCCCATCGCAATATATGAGAACTTTCATATTTGAGTTATTTTCAATGATCAGTAAGGTGTATTACCTAGTGAGTACCTATGAGAGTGTTAAATTGTGACTTTTCCGAAGCCACGTGGACGCTAGTCTCTGCAACACGTGTCATCGTAAAACTTAAATAACTACTTCATTATTTTATCTGACAGGTCATCACGGTATGGGGCTCGCCTTGTTCCCACACCCAAGTATTACAACATCTTTTTGAGTAAGAGTCTCGTGTTACCCCGAGTCATTCGGCTAGCTGGCGCCCATTCTTAAAACTTTCCGTACTATTAATTTCAAAGAAAACGTAAACAGACATTCCCAAGATCCTGGCCACGTCAAATTGGCACCGGAACTAAGGGCGAGTGCAAACATTGGTAAACAATGTCACGACATTTGCGATAAAGGCGAGGGAAAGAACTGCCGCCATTGCGTAGCACATGGCAAGCAAATGGAGGAAGAGCCAGAAGCCGCCATATTGCACACCACCCACACGGACAAAGGGACAGCAATCACCACTACCCCCCTAGGAAGAATTGCAAGGACGCACTCGGCTTACCACCCCACCCTAGCGACATCGGGCCGAACCAAATGGACCCAAAGCGTACGCAGTCGGTCACGAGATACCATCCGCTCGACAACACCACCCCAGGAGTAAACACAGCATACCGGGCGACCGACCAGTCACCGGCTGCCGTGGCACGTGCGAGCGGTGAGGGACGTTTCCCCCGCAAAAAGAACCGCGCAACCACGCCGTGCTACTGTGTCGGCAACCGCGCAAAGCTGTTACAGCATCGATGGATATGTGGACGCTGGCCCTGTGCAATTGGTGCCACCGAGTGACTAAGGACGACCCATTCATGAAGTACGAGCCACCCCCGAACATTTGTAATTTCTCATGGCAAATGACATCATCAACACCGCATCGCCACTATACCGGACCGACCGACACGAAACCCCGTAGGTCACCACGGGATGGTCCAGGGCATGACCTGGCCGCCTGCACCCTATGTGACCGTACGGTACCTAGCACGACACTGTGTGTAGCAGAACAAATCCAATTGAGGACAGGACAGTTCACATGCGAACAGTGCAGGGTTGAAGAAGGGACGGCGCGACTGGCGAAACATATGGCCGAGAAAACGCGTCATGCAGTACAGGAGAAAATGGGCGACTTTCCGAAATGTGAACCACCACGTGGGGAGAGAACACAGTGCCGCGAATGTCAATGACAGTGTCACATCAGCTGCATAACCACGGAGGAATGGGGACATTTCTGCAGAGGGTATTACCAGTGCAGAAATATTATAGAGAACATCACAGCGGAGTGAGCCAGTGAGGCGAACGAAAGCGGGACAGTGTTGCCACCGGTGACGCCAAAGGTACTGCAATTGTCACGACCAAGGTCAACCAACAGCACCATACCTGTGACGACCCTGGAACAACCAGCCGCCGTGTGTCATTACTCCAGGACACCAGCGAAATTCCAAACCCTACCAACCTTCGCGGGACGGGGAACTGAAGACCCCCGAGCTTTTGTCAAGGCGTGCGTCGAGCGTCTACAGTGCTACGGTGTAGCCCAACAAGAGTGGCCAAGCCTTGTCGGCGCACAGCTGGAAGGAGCTGCACGATCATGGTGGCAGAAAGTGACTGACTATAACATGACGTGGGAACAATTTGTGACCAAGTTCTCAACCCGCTACGCCAACACACTAACTGAGCTTCAGACACAGCTCAACCTCTTTACAGAACAACAACGACCACACAAAGACCTAGAGATGTTCATCTGCTGCAAGATCAACCTGGTAAGGTGGTTCTACCCCGATGACGTCACCGCGGATGTGCTGGAAGCAGTCCTGCAGACAGTGCGGCCAGAGTACCGCCTCGCACTCCGACCAGCCATACATCATGACCTAAAGAGCTTCATATGAGTCACTGCAGGAGTTGCACATGACATGGCCGAAACCAATCAGCACCCACAGACTACCAACCCCGCATACAGACATGACATACACAGAATGGAAGCCCCGCCAGAGAGGACGGGGATGGCGAAAACACCGCACAGCCCAGCGGTAAACACACACCAGGGCAACGCCACATTCTCAAACCCGGGAGCTACCAATTCATCTCAACGACCACCTCCAAAGAGGCTCTGTCGGTTCTGCCCAGGCAGGCAATACCACCGGCACGCGGAGTGCCTCAGGGAAAACAATGCGGGAAACGACCACTCGGGGTAGGGAGACCCCCAGCCATAACTCCCGACAGACGGAACTCTCCAGAAAACCAGGCAAGTGACGATAGTGACCAACCTAAAAACACCAGTAAAATAGAACCACAGTTAGGTCAAATTTTTCATCCCCATCAAAATTACGACAATTTACTATGCATCGCAGTGACAGTGAACAGTAAAGGGACAGTCGCCTTAATTGATATGGCTGCCTAACATAATTTCATTAAGGAGAGTTTTTCACCTTTCATCAATATGCAAACATGTGAACACTCAGTACAGCTCGCCACACAAGACACGACCGGCTACGTGGCGGGAATAGCAAATGTTAACATTGCTGTTCGCGACGAGTTATCAACGGTACCTGTGCTAGTTGTGAGAGACTTGCGTGAAAACATAATACTTGGAGTGCCATGGCTGATCGATCAACAAGCTGCCATTGAGCTATCTCGCAACCGTGTGCATTTCGGTAAACAACAACGCAAAACCACATATCATCTTGGATATCACCAAACAGTAGTAACACCATGTGTGAACCTCAGCGACTTCGATCACACCATTCCGCCGGAACACCAGGCCGCAGTACAAAGCATCCTCGACAAACGGAGGGAGGTATTCGCCGCAGGTGACCCGCTGCATCGCACTTCCATCGCCGTGCATCGGATACCATCCGTACACGACGACCCAGTTTACACGCCACCCAGAGACTACCAGCAGCAACAGCGTCGCATCATCGAGGAACAGGTTAGTGAAATGTTAGCTGATGGTGTAATAGAACCTTCTGAGAGTAACTATAACTCTGCTATTACCTTAGCCCCTAAAAAAGACAGAACTTGGCGTTTCTGCGTAGATCTGAGACCTGTCAATCACATCACTAAATCATTAGCACCACCAGTTATTAACGTAAACAGTGCCCTCGGCTTATTAGGTTCCGCAAAAGTAATGTCCTCGTTCGACCTAAGGTTGGAATACTGGCAAGTTCCTGTGCTGCCAGCTGATTGTGCGAAGACTGCTTTCACTACCCCAGACGGTAATAGATACCTGTTGTATGCAATGCAGTTCGGCCTGGAAATGGAAGGTTTACATGCCCAAGGCAGCTCGACAGCACATGTTAGATATGCACACGCCGATCATCTGGCCGGACACCCGGGCGCGGAACAAATGCGCAGAAACATCGCACGGCAATACCATCGGCCCGGAATAGGGAGTGACATGCGCCTGTTTGTATGTAACTGCAAAATCTGTAACACATTCAAAACCCGTTGCCCAGACGGCCAACAACAACAACCAAGGTTACCCCCTTAACCATTTGATACCATCGCCCTAGATCTAATGGGCCCCTACCCACGCAGCGCGCAAGGGAAACGTTTTATCGTGGTGGTCACGGACTTATTCTCACGTTGGGTGGAGGCGTACACTGTGAGTTACGCACGCACCCATGTAGTAGCACGAGCCCTGGAAACAGAATTTTCCCCACGTTGGGGTTTCCCCAGAGTGCTGCTGTCAAATAATTGGATGCAATTCACCAGATAATGATGGAGAAGCATGTGCGAAAAATGGAAGGTGCAACACTTCACAACAGCCGTCTATTACCCTAGGGCTAACCCAACGGAGAGAAGGAACCAGGAACTTAAGGTGCAACTGCGCATGCGTGTAGGCGACGACCACACACGTTTGCCTCAGCACATACCCGCCGCCCTATTTTGCCTACGCACACGCACGAACGAGGCAACAGGCATGTCACTAGCCGAAGTACTCCAAGGGAAGAACCTGGCACGACCGGGAGAAATGAGTGAGCTGCCCGAGGTTCGAACCAGAGACCGAGGGGGACCGCAGCCAGGCGAGACGTGAAATGCTGTGTGAGGCGAGAAAAAACCAGGAAAACTACGTAAACAGATGCACACCCACCACTGCGCGCCAACCGCAGGACTTGCATCCCGGCGATGACGTGTATGTTAAGGAGCACCCCCAATCCCCCGCAAATAAAAACTTCTGTGCTGGCCTAGCGGCCAAATGGAGCAGACCTCATCGTATCATGACCAAGCTAGGAAACAGCATCCACATCGTGCGCACTGGAGCTAGACGCACGCGGAAGTTTCACCGTGATGAGCTCCGACTCACCGACGGAGGAATCGCACCCGAGAAGAAACAACCGGAAATGAACGAAGACGTGAGTACTTCGCTGCCCTCACTGGAGCCCGGCAAACAGATCCTGGAGGCACGACGACGGAGAGATGCGCAAGAGCGTGACAGAACGCAGAGCAAACAGCTGAGTGCCCTGGAGCCTGACACGCGAGCAACAAGGGCACGAAGCCCAGTTGTAAACCCTGCGGCACACGAGGAGATGGAAGTCGAAGACTGTACACCAGCAGGGAAGGATTGGAGTAACAATTCGCGGATGCCCGGCCCCCGGAAGCCGACAGGGCATCAGCGGAGGTACAACCCAAAAATACCAACCACCCTGGACGAGGCAGGAAAAGGGTGTACGTCACACACCCAGCTGTGTACAGAGTCACGCCGCTTGTCACCCTCTTCCCCGAAGCAAGGGCACACACCTTCCGCGGCGACACACGAGGAGGAAGCGAAACACTTCACAACAGCAACATGTCAGACGACGCCGTGGCCACCGCCACCGGAGCTGACAATACCACCGTTCCAGGCTCTTGGCGTCGTGATGCGCCACACCAATAAACACCTCAGCCAACGGTCACCGAGCTGCACACCAGGATAGATGAGCCCCACGACCAGCTCACTGCGACTACTGCATCGCCGCGACACACAGGCCCAACTGCGGGCGGGTTACAGACCCCCATAATGCTGTCACGTGGTTCCACAACACGAGGGAGGACGAGCGGAAGCTGAAGTCCAGACGCCGACGCCGACCACCAACGTGGACGTGTTGCGCCTACGAGCCGCCGGCCAAGCAGGTACGAGCGGAAGCAGCATGCCGACGGCGTGACGTCAGCGGTCACCACCACCACTTGCGGCCACGACCCCGGGTCCGACACCGCTACCAGGACTGGGCTCGGCAGAAAGTGGCTCTGAAGGAGGGGGCGTTTGACGTCGGTAAGGCGTCAGCCTTTTATGCCTCGTCATGTCAAGGTAGGTGAGCGGCGCTACAGCGCTACATTAATGGAGCGAAGTGTGACCCCGTCAACATCGAGCAAACACTCACTCACTCTCGCTCTCGGCCAGCGGCAGAACAGTCGACTAAACATCTCATAACTAACCCAAACCATAAAGACGCCACAGTGTCTGGGCGTAGTGGTAAACAATATATAATGCTTCACACGAGTGTTTGATTTTTCAGTGAAATAATATTGTCGAAGGGTATGTGTATGTTTATTTTTTAGCAGACATTGAACAGTACACGCCGTAAATTTTATGTAAAAATTATGTGTCAATCATATTGTGATCATTTCATCCTTCATGTAGGAAAATATCGGTTTCCCTCCCCTGCCTTCCGGCCAGCCTACCTGCCGAGTGGAAGGCGGTGGAAAAGACAGTCTTCTTCCAGCTGGCCATAAGAACAGACGTGCGCGTCGTGAGTGTCGCGGTCTCGGGGGACCTCAACTTGTTGCTCCAATCACCTAGGTAAATCAATAGTCTTAGTGTAATTACCAGAACTAACTTTCTTGTATTATTGTGCCCCCGAGATACGTCGTTCGCGTGTGGGAGGCTCCGCCCACCACACTTTAACTCTCTCTCTCCTATTATCTCGCACCGAGCCATGTGCATTTTGTTTAGTGTAGGCTAGCAGGCGGCCATAGGCCTGTGCCCGCTTTAAGTTGCTAACATCATTTTTCATCTTTTGAGTGCTAATAAACGCTGTGTTATTTCTCCAGAAGTCTGACTTGTGAATGTAGCGTACCCCGCTGCCCTTGGGAACTTAAGGGTGACGCCTTAATCTGTCGACATCCCCCTCGCAATATATGAGAACTTTCATATTTGAGTTATTTTCAACGATCAGTAAGGTGTATTACCTAGTGAGTACCTACAGGAGTGATAAATTATGACTGTTCCGAAGCCATGGGGACGCTAGTCTCTGCAACACATGTCACCGTAAAACTTAAATAACTACTTCATTATTTTATCTGACAGGTCATCACGGGATGGGGCTCGCCTCGTTCCCACACCCAAGTAATACAACATAATTCGGCTAGCTGGCGCCCATTCTTAAAACTTTCAGTACTATTAATTTCAAAGAAAACGTAAACAGACATTCCCGTGATCCCATCCACATCAAATATGTTAACCAGAATTAAGTCAACTCCGAAAATTCTAGTATTAAAGTCCGAGTTGTATGGTATGCTAGCTTGTGCTTACAAAACTTCAAATTTCGAACTGCCCATTTTTATTTGGAAAATCGTACAGGAATTATGTCAACCCGGAATAAAATCATCAAAGAAGATGATGTTCAAGGTTTACGCCATAGAAAAATAAAATTTTTCTATATACATCACACTCTAATGAATTTAAGACAGATATAACATATTAATTCACACAAATAAAACTGTGAACCTGTAAATTGTGCGTGATTCACTGTGAAAAACATAAATTTGCAGATTTTACACCCTATGGTTTTATTATAAATGTTTTGTTGATAAGCCTAGATAACTGTTGTTTTCATAATGTAAATATCAAGGTTATTTTATGTGATGCTTATATTTAAGATGTATTTGTCTGGCTGTTGGAATTTTCATTGTTAAATGTAAGAAAACCGGCTGCCTTGAATTCATCATGAAAGATAAAGAAGTTAATAATAAATTAATAAAATTGTATACAATATTAATTGTACATATTAAATCATACATATAACATACTCATGTACATGATATGTAAATGTATGACGGGATTGTTTATGTATAATAAAGGGGGTTACACTGACTAACACTATTCTGTGGTGAATATTACAGGAGCTACACGACATTGAAAACCAAATTTTGAATATCGTTTTTTTTAATAATATAAAGTATAAGATATGGCGCCACCAAAATCGGAAAAGAGCTCTGGGAATAGGAGTAAATGAATCTGTGAATATGTTGTTGACACGACTGCTTATGTAGGGATTAGTCAACCTATTTCTATAAGTAAATTTTAAATACTAAGCAGTAATAAAATATTAGATACGTGTCATTGCTTATCCCGCAAAATTAAGGAGAAGGTACCTCTTGTGTTAATTCACTACGGTAAACCGTTTTCGAAAGATAGCGAATCGGAATACGAAGGCGCAGCGTAATCCCACAGAGGTAGGCAATACATCGACTTTCTGAAATATGCTAATTGCCGCATTGAATGGTTAAATTGAATTTAAGTGCGGATATTCTGTGCATTGGCACAGGAACCACTGGAAAAGGCATGTCGAGGAGCGAAATCTGCTGGTGACAATGTCTGGACCTTGTGCACGTTGTATGTATTTAGCAGGTGCTCATGCATAACACGCCATACAGTTGAATTGGACGCGCCCACTCAGTGCGGATTGGCGCGGGTGCTTGTTGGCGGCTTTCCCTCCACAACTTTGAGAACTTCTTCAACCACATTTGGTGTCCGTACATTCCTTAGGTAACCAGAGCCACCTCTAGTTTTAAACGTACCTTTTACATGCAGACTCTGGTTTACAACTTCTGAAGGTCACATGATGAAGTTTCTACCACACAGGGAGTCTCTCTTGATAAAACCGTGCAACAGCACATGCATTACATTTTATTTCACCATACAGCAGAACCAGGTCTGTCATTTCGGCGATGGTGTACATTGTCATGTCGACTTGTAGCACGATGCATGCAAAACAGTGAAGTGTGGGTTTGTAGTCTACTACAGTCCTCTCCCATGTTCGGAATTGGGAACTACACTACCAATAGTGGTATGGGGAAGTTCGAAGAAGGGTAACCACGACGTGCACCAATGTTATTAGCAACCACACTACACGATGTAACTTACAATTCCTCGTTGCCACAAACAAGTGCCCACATGTAAAACTGGTATGGCAAGCATCAAGTCATTCCTAGTTGCATACTTGGTGGGCAATAGTTGTTCTCTGTGAAATAAAACTATTAATGACTACTCTTAGATGATATTTAGACAGTTTTTGCAAGAGACATTTTTTTTTCTAATTTTGCCGAAGTTTTATTATTTGTCATCACAAATAGCAAATTTTTACTGTCACATATTTTTTTTTTCAAAACTAAGGGTAATGCCATCCCATTTGAACATGATTGATATGTGTTAGTTAAATGTACAAACCCCACATGATATTATTGATTTCGGTGACACACAATGGTAACCATAAATCGGTTTCTGTGAAGCAAGCGGTTTTCAAAATATCACAATAATTTGAAATTTTTTCTAGAACTTTGGATGCATCTACAGCTCTGCCAATTTTACCTAGACCATGGGTTCCCTGCATCAAACTTTTTATTTGCGCCTCAGGAATGAGAGTGAAGAGATTTTGTCAGCGCTTAACATCGAGGTCTTTAGTGCTGTTGGGAAGACAAGATGTGTTTATGGAGCAGCGCCGGAATGAATGGGCGGGGGAAACAGGAGATCCCCGAGTAAACCAGCATACCAGCAGCATCGTCCAGCAATATTCTAACATGCAAAAATCCGGTGACCTATCACACCGTGAATCGAACCCGGATCGCCCTCGGTTGTTGGCTGTTTGCTACAAAGTGGATAAAAAGTACAACCCCTTTAAAATAAATTTTGTCTGCTGCTTTTCAAAATCTGTGTTCAGCTGTTATATAATGGAGGGTACTGGTGCAATAATTACTAACGAAGTAGAGCTCTGTGCATGGCCAGAGGTGGGTGGGATGGATGGTGTTTCTTTCGACCCGGGTTCGAGCCAATGTCTAGGTATGGTAATGACTATGTCGCTGCAGGTCAGTTCTGCATCGGGAGCCAGCAGTGAGGTAGTAATACAGGATCCTGAAGAGGTAGGTTTACATGAAGTGTTCGGAAACATGATGGCAGTAATACAAAATCAGTCACAGGAAACGAACAGCCAATTACAGGGCTTGCAAAGTCAGATGCAGCAGATGGGGACTGAAATAGGGGAAAAGCTCAATGCAGTAGATGAGCGATTTCGCACTTTCGAGGCCCAGCTGGCACGTCAGCTCACGGAGCATACCACAGAGATAGAGGCGAAAATCGATAGTCGTTTGGCGGAAGTTAAGTCGCACTGGCAGGTGGAAACTGACAGGCAAAACGAGGCGAACGTGCATGCCAGAGGAGCAATTTGCGAAAGGATAAACGCAGTCGCGGAGGTATGCGAAACTCATTTTCAGGTGGTGAGGTCTGATGTCTAGGTCATATAGACGGGCGTCGAAGACATCTCTAGCGACGTGAGTCGTATTGAAAATACAGTGCTCTCGTTGCAATGAAAGGTAGGTGGCATAGAGACAGAGGACAATAACTTGACACAAATTATCGCACAAGGCACGTGTATAGGAGGAACACTGACAGTTATGCCGCCTAATGTGAGCCGATTAGTCCTTGTTTTTACTGTACAGCTAGGTGGTGCGAGGCCAGTCCGCTTTATCAAACGTATGGAAAAATATGTGAGGAATTTTCCATGTAGGGAGATTATGCGAGTGGAGTTATTTCTGTGTCGGTTGGCAGAGCCTGCAGACATCTGGGCACAGTGTGTGTTGGAAAGCTGGGGAACTTACGACGAATGTAGGGCAGTGTTCATGCATCGCTTTTGGTCTCCTATTGTCCAAGATAAATTAGTAAAATAAATTTATCAGGGTCGATATGGCCGGGACAGTGAAGTGACTATGGGAGATAATCGACGAGAATCCAGTCTTTCTCTCCGTCACATCTGGTCTACCACTTGGCGAAGCACCTACCATGGTATGTAAGAGATGCTATAATTACTGCTGAGGTAGAGAACACCGACACACTTATTAGTCTGGTAGAGTGGTTTGAGATGCAGATGGACAAAACTAAGCTGGACGGGATACAAGGCCAGGCACGGATCGAGGGACGTCACTGGAAGCGAGAAAGCGAGGAACACGGACCGAGCAGACGTGGATGGTGGAAAGATAGAGGGGATAGGCGAGGAGAGAATGAACAATGTAATGCGTCTGTGGGCAGACAGCCTCCATTGACAGGCACAGCTGGAGTGAGACAAGTGGCGGTACTGAATGACCCGGTAGGGGCAGAGACGCATGCTAGAAGCAATGGGACCGTTGACTGGGGGCTCGAGAATCAAGTATACACAGTGGCCGAGGTAAACGAGCAGTTTACTCAGTCGGGAAACGGACAGAGCCTAGCTGCGGAAGTCCCGCGCAGTTAAGTGCTCGGGAGGAAGGGACAGAGTACCAAGCGTATAGATGCGAAATAAACGTGCCACTAGACGAAGCAGTAAATGAAGCCTTGTGGTATTCGACCAACACGACTAGCAGAGTAGGTGGAGAAAAATCACCTGTTGTGAGCGTGACTATTTGCAGGCACGAGTTTAAGGCCATTATTAACACTAGAAGCGTGGTTTCTTTGAAGCGAGAACCTGTGTTGCAGCAACTGCTGGGTGAAGGGTGAAGCAAAGAGATGGTGATGTTACCTATCTCAGGCATCGCAATAGTAGGCGCAAATGGTAACTAAATGAGAACCTTTAGCCAGCAGGTTGTAGTCGATGTCGGCATAGGTGAGATAAGCACTCCCCTTAATTTTATCTTAGCGAGGGACGTGAAACCAGAGATGTTGATTTGCATGGACACCCTGTTGCCGATAGAGGCGCGCATTAATTGCAGGAAGATGATGTTAAGTTTCTCTGTAAATGGACAAGAATATGAGGCACCGATGGTCGGTATCCTGGTGTGCCTACATGAGAATAAACAGGCAGTACTGCTCGTTTCTGCGATCGAAACACCACCAGGGAACGTAGAGGCGACGTCACTGGGCATCGCGCAATCAGGGTCGGAAGCATATCACTACCGAGCATTTCTGCTAGATCAATCACAACGGAACAAGCCGAGGAGATATGTTTCCAAGGCACAGGCAGGACAGTAGGCTTTGTGAAGCATCCCGTAGAAGGATGTTTTAAATAGGCCGGGGAAAGAGCTGTTGTATTTTTTGTGTTTTTTTGTCGCCTGTAGTTTGTGGAGGGGGACAGTCGACCTTGGCCTTGCCCGAACTGTAGGAGCTGGGCTGAAAGCAAGTTAAAGGGTGGTTTTTTATCCTTCCCACATTGTCTATGATTTTTTTTAGTAAACTCTGGCATTTACCGTTTCGACCCAGAATTCGCTCAGTGGTACCTAGAGGGCACTGACACCTACAATGCGAAGGGGTTAGCATATAGGAAGTGTCGATTGAGTTCTGCGGAAAAGCCAATTAAATGCTGTGGCGTATGGTGGAAATAGTGCCAAAAGATAGCAAAGATATATGAAAAAAAAAGAAAAGGAGAAGGGGAACTTAACTCTTAAGAACTTCATCTACAGCTGACAGGGAAACCTAGAGGGTTATGTAATAGGCACAGTCCGATACAAATTAAATGCAAATATTGAAAGGATAACTGGTGTAAATATCACTAAACACTGGCTATTAGAAATAAGTATCAGATGTTTTTAGTATCACAAATCACGGGAATATATCACAGGCTAGAATTGTAGTATGAAGTTGGTTCAAGTTTTGCTGGTCTGTGTAAATAGTACTACGTGATAGGGATGATAGTAGGATGATTAGGGATAATTAATGTATATTTTATATTTTGGACTGGGGAGATGATGAGATGAGAGCCAGGGTAGTCGCCCACACATCTGGAAGCATTTTGAGTTGTGTAGCAGTCACCAGTGACGAAGTGCCAGTCGACCCTTTCTTCTGCCTGCCCGAGGCCGCCAAGGGGTGGGGGACGAGGAACGTAAGCTAACGGCCAAGTCGCCCAACTGTTTCATTTAAATTTTAAGTATTTATATATGTTTTGTCATAAATAAAGATAATTATAGGAAACAAATATGTCAAAATTAGATAAATGTAAACTGTGATTTTATGGAATAAAATCACCATGAAAGATGGTCGTAATCGTCCAGTTTCGGAGCAATGCTAGAAAGTCGGGAATTTGAAACAAATCTCTTGATTGGCTGGAGGGAACCGCGTCAGAAATCGCAGTTTGGTGTGTGTGCCGGCAGTGTTGCAGAGAGGAGAACAGTCTGGGACTCAGCTGCAGGTGGACGCGTGTGCCCATGTCCCGTGGGTCCATGTCTCGGTAGGCTACCAGAAGTGCATTGTGAAGAGTCTTTATTACGTGTGTAATCACATCCGATTGTCAGGCAAAGGCGATTAGACTTCGGCCGCTTTAATCACAATCCGCAGGCCGAGAAGCCAGTTTTGTGGCCTGAGTGTGGTGTGGGAGGTCGTTTTTCGATTCCTGCTGCGAATAAGGGTATTTAAGACAGTGTGGAGTGAGGTGTCGTACAAAATTAATATCACTTGTTTCACTTAGTAGTTTGAACCTATATTGATTATCGAAAATTAAGTGTTGAGTGATTGGTCACTTACTGACATTAACTGTGATCATGAGTAAATTAAAACCGCTGGGCTAGTCGAGGCAACTTGATCAAAACCTACATGAACTAATTTATTAAGGAATATAAAGTACCGTGCTCGCAAAAAGCTTAAGGGTGACAACTACATACTTATCTAACCAGTAGAGGTATTGAGGTGGTATTCGCATCAGAATGATGCTTACGTAAGTAGCTAGAAATGTAAAGAAGGTTTTTTTATTTTATTAGATAATTTAATTGAATAGAAAACTTTGTTTGTGAACATTCAGGGCAGACGATTCAAAAAGCAAGTATGACAAGCGAGAAATAATTTATACAGGAATTTCATTCTACAGGTCTAACGAGACACGGCGTTGTACAACCTATATAAGCACAGGAAATTAATATTTCATTTTAAAAGTAGTTTTCGTTAATAATTTGTGCATTAAATGGTACAGTTGTTTGTAGCTCCGATCTATTGTTCGGGAGTTTCTGGGCTGAAATTAATTTTAAAAGCTGTAAAAACGTGCAAGTCTGACACAAAAATGAATAAGTGTAATTTGGATGATGTCCACTATCTACTGAAGTTCCTCGACAGTATAAGCCCACATATACCATCCCACTAACCTCTAGGTTGGGGCACCAAATACGTTTATATTTCGGCAAAACATTATCCGCCAAAATTTCTTAATGCCACTTTATTTCAAGTGAAGGTTTTCAAAAACAATTCCGTTATTTGTGGCAGCATCATCATCAATGGTTGTGCTCGAGGGAAATCTGCCTCAATACCTCGTAAACTGTGTATTTCATTCGATTAGACTTTTACATTTAACAGTCTGTAACTGCCCCACAATGTCAACTTTGCTGTGAATATAAGTAAGACCCTGGCGAAGTCGCTGTTAGTGGCAGGGACAAACTTAAGACTGCTTTCCACATGGACTGCTATTGCTACTTATCCTACTGCAGAGTTAGCTCAACTAGCAGATTTGTCCTTCTAATGCTTGATGACTGAACTTCCTATCTGGTGTACAAAGAGGTATCTGTTCTGAGCACAGTCGTAGAAGTGCAGGTCTGGACACTCGCCTATATACCAAATGTATTTTGCTTGACCCCCTTGTTGTTTGGCTGTAGTTCAAGTTACCGATAATATTGTACATTTTGGCGCTGTAATCCGGGCGGTCGGGCTCAAGCTCCGCCCACTTTATTCCATTGTTAACATTATAAAGTAAATAAAGATTGCTGGAGCTATGATTTTAAATTGTGAGCGAAGGAAGTATTTCATAAATTGATAAAAATAGGTTATGATAAATTGTTTATCTCAGAAGGAGGGAAGTGGGCGGAGTTTGGGCCCGACCGCCAGGATTACAGCGCCAAAAATGTATAGCATTATCGGTAACTTGGTGAACTGCAGCCAAACAACAAGGGGGTCAAGTTTCCAGGTGAGTGTCCAGACATGTTTTTCTACAGCTGTGGCTCTGAGTAACACACGCGAGCAAAGCCTCGGGCATAGTGCAAGTCTCTCTACATAAAATCATGTGCCCCACTCACTTATTCATTCTCTCATCAACACACAGGCCAAACAGCTGGACCTAGAAACGCGAAATTTTCAGCGTAGCTTCCCCTCACATCTTAGGTACCCAAAGAGGAAGGATTTTTTGAAAATCGAAATTAAAGAGGTGAAAAGGGGTAAAATGTGTTTCGCGAAATTCTCGATAACTCTCTAAACTGATTATATATTGTTAATATTTTTACTTGAAAAGATTGCCTAAGCAAATGCATATTTAATAATTTTTAAATTTTTCGAAATTCGGAAATTAAGGGGGTGATAGGCCATTAAATGTGTTTTCAATAAATCATCTATTTATCTTAAACCACCTAAGATATCCAGGTGATCTTTGCATCAGAACAGTTCTCGTGTTAATTTCTAAAATTTTGTTTGGATTTTTCAAAATTCGTTCTTGAAAGTCAGTAAAAAAAATGAAACACGTTTCTAATTACAGTGAAATCCCTTATTTACACTTTTCAGGGGGACAGAGACAAAAAGTGTAAATACCAGGAAATTGTAAATTGAGGGAAATACATAAAAGAATGCAACATACCTGGTTTGTTTACGCCTTTTACTGCTGCCTCAAAAAAAAACACACTGGGAACAATATTTAACCATAAAATAACTTGCAATTCAAAAACACCAAAAAAATTACACTATAAACCTTTGAACAAAAACTTGGAAGTTTACTTTTTTGTAAAATACTCTGAAATCTTGGACTGCTTACTTTTTTCTCTGTTCAAACACATGATCTGCTTCTGTAAAACCAGGGGCGTCATTTCAGGTTTTTCCAGGGGGGGAGCAAGATTTTATTTTCTGACGACAGTGACCTTGTTGCATCTTATTTATTATTTAAGCATGTATAAATTAGATACTTAAATAATAAAACTTCAGTTTTATGTCCTTAAGTTAGCATTATTTACATTTAAAAATACAAAAAATATATTTATACACAAAAATTCCAATTCCAGGGGGGGGGGGCATTTGCCCCCTCCCCCTGTAGCCCCAAATGACGCCCCTGTCTAAAACATAAAAATCATCAAAAATGTTTTCACAGTTTTCACCAGCAGCAACACTAATGTAGTCTCTCAGGGTCTGAAGATCAGCAAGTGCATCTTTACTTGTGGGTGGTGTCTTCAATTCATGATCTTCATCATCATCGTCTTCTTCATCTGTATTATCTTGTAACTTACTGCAGTGCCCATGAACATGGTCTTCTAAACTCTGCACTTCTGACGTGACCACATGACTGTCGACTTCCACATAATCTTGAAATGATTCCTTCTTCAACAGCTTCTCATGTCCTTACTGTAGTCATCGGCATCAAGAGTGCAAGCTACTTCTGGGAAGAGAAATCCAGCCTTTACAAAGCAATTCTGAATTGTTGAAACTTTAACTTCATTCCAGGCTCTTGCAGCAAAATGAAAAGCATTGAGTACATTTATCTTCATTGAAGAAGGATCCTTTCCAGTGTCTAGCATTAATACTTATCTTGCAACAAGGTACTTGAAGTACGGAAATTTAAAAGCCTGAATAATACCCAAGTCAAGGGGCTGTAGCTCGCTCGTACAATTCGCTGGGAAGAAAACAATCTCAGTGTTGTGAAGTTGGCTTGTGATTCTATGAGCAGGGCACTGATCAATAAGAAGAACTACCTTTCTATTTTGCAAGCCCATTTTTGCATCAAATGCATGCAACTGGTTCTGAAACAAAGTACTGGTCATCCATGCTTTGGTATTTGCTTCATACTTTGTTGGGAGATGTTTAATGTTTTTAAAACACATGGGTTTTTTCGACTTGCCAATAACAAAAAGAGGAAATTTTTCGCTTCCATCTGCATTGGTAAGCAAAAGAACAGTAATCCGCTGCTTGCTAAGCTTAGCACCATGACATGGCTCTCCTTTAAAACTGAAGGTCTTATATCGTAGAACATTAAAAAACAAACCTGTCTCATCGGCGTTAAAAACAATTTTGGGGTCAAAGACAACTATTTTTTTCCGGCAACTGAGTTCCTTTCCAGTGTTCCACAGTCTCCTCGTCCACGCTTTTGCTCTCGCCGCAAACCGTTTTATTAACAATGTTGTGGCGCTGCTTAAAACGGTCTATCCAACCATTGGAAGCCGTAAAATCCTGCATGTCCAGTCTGGAGGCAATGACATGTGCCTTTTCCCTCAAAATGGGACCATTTATCGGTAAATTTGCAGCACGTGCACCGACAAACCATTCGAGAAGAATTTCTTCTAGCTGTTTAAATTTGGACTCCTTTACATACTTACATTTTTTGGCACTCGGCCAACATCGTGCAGCATTTGCAGTGATCGTTTCTCGGTTTTTGATGATGGTGTTTAGAGTACTCTCAGGTATTGTGAAATGACCATTTTCCCTTTGTCAGGAAAATGGCATTTCATGAGACATAATTTTATGTATTTGGGCGCTTTAGTTCCGCGCCTGCCGCAAGGAGGGCGCCAGCACACGTGAGCGTTGTTTTCGGTGGCGGCCACGAGGTGTGGTCAGGGAGGGAGCGCGCGCGGCTGTGGAAGGGAGTTGCTCGCGAGTCGCGGGAGA